>JAPYYW010000513.1:0-50909 GCA_030522545.1 Cremastinae sp. A BG-2022a | reverse complement strand
TAAATAGTTAAGTGTTTCTAATTTATAATATCGTTTCAAAATACTTTTAAAAATAATAAGTCGGTGCGGATGTGTTCTATATTAAAAAAGAGATGAAACATCTAATCAATTAATCAGAATAGAGCGCATTATACGAAGTCGTATGAAGAATGCGTCTAGAAAAACCGCAAAATATCAATTCAAACATTAAAAAAAAGCGACAAAAAGAAAAAGAAAAATAAAGAAAAAGAAAAAAATAAAAATAATTGCTCGTAAAAGAAAAATAACAAGAATTTAATTTTTTTTAAGTATCATATTCAGGAAAAATTTACCAATTTTATCATAAGAACTTACGAATTTGATAACTTTTGCAATATTCAGTAACCCAATTCTCATATTTAAAAAAAAAGTTCGTACATCTTCACATTTTCTCCTAAAAAAATCACGATTTTTGGAAGAGATTGGATCGAAATCAGATTGGAAGTGAATTGAAAAGAATTTGTCGCAAAAAAAGAAAGAAAGAAAGAAAGAACGAATTTGTCATACGAAAAGCCAAATGTCGAGCACTTAGAATCGGGGGCTTATCGAAAGGTTGAGATTAACTCCGCATTATCGTTAATGTTACAAATAAAATCATCAATCACCGGAACACCTTTGATCCCTGGCTCTTCTCTTTCCTTCCCCCTTCCTCGTCGTATCTCCGTACGCGAATTTGTGCGTTCACTCTCGTGCTGCAAATGAACGCTTCGAGGAGCACTCCTCGAATGATAAATCTTCATATTTCGTTAACGTTTACGTCGCGTATTTATGTATAGAGGCTATAAGCGCGGCATTATCAATCAAAGACGCGCTCTAATTGACCGTGAACCGGAATACCCGGGTCCATAACCTTGACCAACTTACGAGCCCGGCTGCGACGCTCAAGATGGATTAGATTACATTTACGGTACTTCAAGTTATATCATATTTAATCAATAGCACTCTCCCGCCCGTTTTCGTTAATAAATCGATTCGGTATTCATCAGTCGCGCTCTTTCGCATCGATCCGATGTTTGCGTCGTTCAACAATCAAAATTCATCCTCCTTACCTTTCAAAAACTATATCCCCTTTTTCTTTGACTTGGTCAAATTACACCTTTTATTTTTAAGCAATATTTATACATTATTCTTCGAACTTAAACTTTTATTTGACAAATTCATGTATTGTCAATCAAAATTGTTGATGGCAGTCACGACAGTCTGACGCACTTGTACAACTGAAATTAGTTTGTATATTTATTATTTAAGTCTAATTATTAAATGCTGGTTGATTGATCGAGCAATAAATAATATCTGAACACTTTTTAATGTCATCTTAAAAATGTCGTGTCTCGTTGACAATGTATGTTTGAGTATGAAATATGAAATTGCTAATTGTTGACAAATCGCGGTATTAGTCCGGAGAAAGGAAAAGTTGCATGGAAGACACGTGATAACACTAAATAAAGTACACACAGTTAACAATATACGATACAGTAATACACGGCACCCTAACATGACCAATCGGTCTGTGGTCTGACAGATCGTTACCTGTCCCCAGGAGGCATACGGCGTACATTGGACAACCGGATTATCGACTCTACGAACTCAACAAGAGGTTACAACAGCGGACCGAGGTGAGTTTTTCTTTTTATTCGCATTATTTACATTTTTATCCCCTCATAAAAATACGAATCGTCCCATTCATTCTATCTCATTCAAGAATAAATACTTCCGTATGAATATCTACGTGTTCTCCCCGTCACTATTGATAATTGAAACATATTTTTCAAGCTTCAACTATACTTTCCGATTAATAATTTCAAGCCAGTTCTATATATCAGTATACACTCGAATTCAAAAGTTTTTTAACAAATTTTTTTACGCACGCGATCCGAGAAAATGTGTAGGTCATAAAATTCAAACAAAAAGTAAATTATTGATGTTAAACTCGTAAAATTCAGACTCTCTGCCTTTTTGCTAGTAAAAAATTGCAAATTTTCTATATCCCAGCTAGACTATTAATTGGCAACTTGAGCATATTTTTTCAATAACTTTAACATTTTTTATTATCAAAAAAACTGAATAAAAATAATTTTATTTCAGTGAAATTATTTATAAGAAATAAGCTTTGTGAGAAATAATTTTTTAAAAATTGACAAAAAATTTCGTATTTTGTGATTTTATATTGAACGCAAAAGTTCAAGTATTTCACAATATTTCACAATGCTAAACTAACCTTAATTATTTAGAACACTCACTATCATTTACATTCTTTTGATTTTTACTCCGGTTTTTGTTTTTATTTTTTTATTTTATTTTTTTGACGGGAATCACAATCACGTCTGGATGAAAGCTTGGCGTGACTGCTGATAATAAATCACGATTCTTCGCGATAACGTCACCGCGAATTCACTTGCAGGTGTATTTGAACGCAATTTTGCATCGTGGGCGTTCCTAACCTCTCCTTTCGTCTGGACTTCGCGTACTTTTTTTCGGCTTCATGATCCTTTCGAGTTCATGACCCTTTGCTTGAAAATGTTTGTTTAAAAATTATTGCATTAAAAATATTAAATAATGCATACAAAAATGCTGATAATTTGAAAGAAATTAAAATTTTATAAATTTTCACTTGGTATTTTAAATAAATAGTTAGAAATTATATTTTCATGCGATTTAACGAATAAGCGAAATTCCGCTGCCAAATGGTCAGGGATAATGACGATGGTCGTGCGTAACGTTTAGCGAGCGAAACGAGGTCATCGTTACCCCAGGGAGCTCGATGCAGGGTGACAAGGGAAAAAATAAATACGTACAAGCACGCACCTAAATCCGAAAACGTTACATCACGCACTCATTTTTTCCGGTCACGCGAAACACAAAGATGCCCAAAAAAAAACGAAAAACGAGAGCATGAAGTCGTAACGAAAATAGGTCAAATGGTGAAAAAAAAAATTTGACACTTCCAGCACAAGAATAAGGTTTTTTTTTTATTGTTTCATCGCGGAAGATCTAGATGTATATTTTTGTTACACTTTAAGGATGTATACAGACCATAAATCTCAGATTGTTAACATTTTATCTTCTTGTTCCACGCTATAATTCAATACGAACATTTTTTCATTCTAAATATTCTAAATATTGCCAATAAATATTATTTTTCTTTATTAGTGCATTCACGAAATATTTGAATGGCAATCGTCACGCGCCTGCTCCTTTCAAAGTTTTCTCGAATTCGCGCGCCGAGTTAGCTTCAAACCCCCATATCTTTTGGTAATGAATAAACTTTTTCAAAGAATCAAGAAAACACCTGAGGACATTCTCGGGTAATTTGGTTTAGAGCTATATAAAAAATATAGAAATATATAAAAATTTGTGTCAACTTTGAAAATGATCGATCAAATTTTTTAAATATTATCAAACTTTGAATTCTTAAACTTTTAACAGATTGTTTCTTATGGGAAACTGTGCAACTGGGAAATTCTTATGGGAAATTTTCTTGCTGTTTAAAAGATACCACGTGTAAAAATTATTTTGTATGAAATTAATTCTATTCCATTGTATATTCGATCGGACAGAAATCAATATTAAAAAATTTACAAATATGTATATATCTTATGTTTCAATTCATATTCAGAGTAAAAGTACGAAATTTTCATAAATAACAATCTTACGCGTTTTGGATTTTGATGACTTGAAACTTGAAAAAAAAAATTATTATGAAAATTAATATGAATTTTTTTCACGTATTTATAAAGAAAATTTCAAAAACTTACTCAATTCTGACAGTTTTTAAAATATTATTCGTACGTTCTTAATAAAACGAGGATGACGAGAGAATCGGTAATTTTTACTCGTTTTCGACGACGCGGCTGACTCTATGACACTCACCACTGCGTGGTTACGAGGCCATTAAACGTGGATTATTAATAGTGGAGCATCGGGATATTTAGGTTTTTGGGTTACTTGCAACGATACGTCCGAGAGTGTCGATTTTTTAATCTCTTTTTATCGTTGCTTCGATCTGCGCGCGTTTCTTTCCGCACACATCTCATTGTCATTTCGCTTCGTCGCGAGAATCGAGGCTATATGTTTTCAGTAGTTACAGCAATATCGCGGCGAACAGCCCACAGGCAAAAGTATCACACGCCCCGAATCGACGATATTTCTATTATGATTACCGTATACCCGACGCAAGCGATCATTCAAAAAGAAACAAATGACGAATCTAATATTCGTGCTTGTGAAAAATTCGCGATATTTTCGTGACACTTATGAAAAACAAAAATAATATAATTTTTATGAAGTATGTCGAATGTACGCCAATTGTTAGAGAACAACTTGTTCGATCGGTGACTAGGCGGTTTACGAGTAGTATTCTTCGAAACGAGGACGATGAGATAAAAAGTTTCAGGACAAAGAATTTAAAAGGGCCATACACACCATTTCGTAGGCGTTATTAGACAAATATTTTGAATTTCATATGTTGTAGAGTTAATTATGAAACTTTTCAACAATAAAAGAAGTTTTGTTTAAGTTATTGACCATTTAAACAAGAAATTTAATTGTAAAATTTACAATTTTATTTCGAGGTGTCATACAGGAATGCTCAACATATTTCCGTGATCGAGTTTAAAAATTTAATTGACAGTTAGACAACGAAAAAAAATTTAATCAAATATTTAAGTAATTATATTAAAGATAATTAATAGTTTCAAAAAAGTAGATTAGCGAGGTAATCATTCAGAAGTTTTCACGATTTTCTCAAAAAACTACAAGACACTTTACATTTGTTTAAAACATTTAAGAAAAAAGTTGACAATTTTAATTATCTCAATTTCGAGTTTCATTTTTTTTCAAAATAGTAGATAAAAGATACAAAAATGTATTATAGAAATTAGAATTTTGCTGCACTGCTCATGTAATTTCATGATTAACATTTTTTGTAAATCATATTTTTAAACTTAACTGTACATCAAGAGTACTATCACAACTTTATAAAACTAGAAACGCCAGCTGATGACGAGCAAGTGAATTGTCCAACTTTAAACGAAATATTTTTTACCACACTGTATATATTAAGAATGTTTGACACAATTTCTTAAAGTATTGGAAATATTGCATAATCGATGATATCATTTTTTTTCTAAACAATAGTCAATAATTTTTTATAGAATATCTTAATAATTGCACACAAAGCCATTAGCATATAAATATATGTAAAATTTGAAAGAAATTTCACAGTAACTTTCCATGCGAACCTGTGTTATAAAAGTTATAACTTTCAACACCAAATATTACGATTTTCAGACGACAAAGCTTTCTAAAATATTGCACGATATGAAAGAAAGTTTATCCAATTATTGAAACATAACTATAAAAAAGCTTTTGGAAAATAAATAAATAAATAAACTTTTGGATAGAGTGTCGTGATAAAAGTGCCTTAAAAAATAAAATATTTTTGAAAGGAGAAAGAGAGAGAGAGAGAGAAAGGAGTGATGAAGAGAAGAGAGTTTGTGGGAGTGCCAGGCGAGATGATTTTGTGCTAGCTTTTGCTACTGATGTTTCGGGGCGTTCTCTCGTACCTTGGCGGTGCTCTCTTACTGGAACGAGACCGTGGCTTTCAATACTCACGCACGTCTCCATATTTGTACACGCTAACACACACACGTATGAGAAAATTCACAGTTATATACTTGAAGAGAGTACCACGTGCTTTCTCTCCGTACTTTCTCGACGGTTCTTCTCGAAAGACTTAGCGCGGGCGACTTCCTTTCCCGTTGGGCCCAACGACGCCGAGATAAGAAAACGACGCGCGGTTTAGGCCACGACACTTACGCGCGCGCCTTACTTTTCACACGCAATCATTACTTTTTTTCCGTTTACCATGAAAATATTTTTCCACCGTCTTTCTCCAGGATTTACGTTGAAGATTGGTTCATGCATTACATTGGACCGTATCTGAAAATAGTCCAAGGTTCGTTGATGAATTGTTTTTTTTTCGTAAAACCTGTGAAATAGTTCAACGCTTTATCGAAATATTTTGGTATATAAAAAAAGGGAACACTTTAAGTCGATAATATGCCCTAATTTGAAGCGTAATTTGAGAATTTCGCGAAAACTTCATTTTTCGATTGTGACACAGATGAAAAAAAAAAGAGTTGTGCGAGAGAATTTTTTCTTTTACTGGTTTGTACGAAAATTATTCTACATGAAATTTCTTAAAAATTTTCAGATTTTCTTTGACTTTGCATCAGCACTTGTGTAAAATTTTTAGGCAGCTTTATTATCTAGAAATTAGGATATGAATTTGTTAAACATTATCATTTTTAACCTCTAACAAAAGTTTATGTTAAATAAAAAAATTTTGAATACTGATATCTACGATTACTATGATTACTATACATAGTAATTAGTCTTTTAAAATTTTGCATACATTTTATCGCGATGCTAATGGATATCTGTGCAAATTTTAAAGAAATTTCGTACCACAAAAATAGAAAGGATGATTTTACGTTTACTTTATACGTATTCAGCTAAACTTTTGAATACGACTGTCGCGCGACTGCTACTTTAAGATTAGCTATTGTATTGTGTTGTGTCACATCTGAAAATAGTCCGGTACTATTGAAAAATTCGCGCAATAAAATGTCTTCGAACCGACTCAACTAGATGTGATAAATATTGAAATTGAACTAAATATTGGAACAATACAAATGAAATGAAATTAAAATTAAATTAAAATTATATTACATATTTTGTCGTGTCTAAAAATAGTTACACATTATATCGGAAAATTGGATGAAATCGAAGGAGGCAATGAAAAAGAGGAAATTTTACATTGTTTGGCTCTAATTTAAGACGTCATATAGAAAATTTGCTAAAAAACATAAATCTTTAATTTTGACAGATGGAAGATAGTAAAAACGTTTGACAGATTGTAAATACATACAGTGTACGGGGTCACATTTTACATATTACAGCGATTATAAAAAAAATAATGATGTTAAGTTAAAAAAAATTGACTTCGCTTTTTAAAAAATTGCATTTAAGTCCAAATTATATCAGAACCACACCAAAAACTGAAAAGTTTTGACGTATACACTTTAACGTATGTATTTGCGATCAATCATATATGATGTCCACCTGTCTGATAGAGAAATCGTATAGCTTTTATTTTTATCATGAAATTCAGTAAAATTAACAAGATGCTAATTAAAAATTTCCAAACGTATGTCAAACTCTGCTGAAGCTGATCGAAAAATGAGGATGCAAATTGTCGCATTCGGTCTCTTTATCAGTAATAATCACATTTAATTTAGTAACATGTACCTCAAGCGAAATTAACAATGAATTCCATTAACAATTTTTTTTTTCACTTCTTATGAAAAAAACTGTGAAGCCTTTATTCTCATCAAAATTGCATCCATTAAACCTTATCTTCTATATATATAAAAAAATGAATTGCTGTGCGTTAATCTCGCTAAAACTCAAAATCGGCTTGACCGATTGTAATAATTTTTGTTTGTTTTGTTCAGGAGTGGTTTAGAAAAAAAAGTTGGAAAAACTCTAAAATTGCACTAAGAGAAAAGAATGATAAATTTTACTATACAAAAGTGACAACTATCCTAATTATTACAGAACTAATTATATTGTGTTTAGATTCTATCCTAAATATACTTTATTTTACGATAAACATATATTTAGTTATAAAATAATCAGCATAGTTGTCACTTTACGATAAAATCCACAATCGTGATTTCTCTCAGTGTAAGCTGAAAAATTGAAAAATCAAAAATTGTTGATTTTGTATGTGAATCGATTGTGTAGGTGATACGAAGTTCACCGAGTCAGCTAGTACATAATAAAACATTCATATTTTGCAGTAACAAATTATGATTTTCTTTTATTCACGATCGAAAATATTTTTTCAAACGTCTTTATGGGGAAAAATCGACATCGGAAGATTAGCTATTGCGGCGCTATATTGTGTCGTATCTGAAAATAGTCCAGTACCAATGTTAAAACTTTGTTCAGTAAAACGCCTTGGAGTCGGCTCACCGTGAAGAATAAGTGGCAAAAATTGTAAGAGCTATCACTAATTTGAATAGCGTTTGCACAGGGCGACGAGGGGAAGAAAAAACTTTACGTCGTTGGACTCTAATTTGAACCGTCATTCGAGTATTTTGCAAAAAACGTTATTTTCTTGGTTTTGATAGTGGAGAGAGAGACTGAGACGGAGAGACACGCGAGGAAAGTTTTGCTTTGACTGGTTGGGTAGGACGGGTCGATTCTCGTCAACGTGTGCGAGAGAGCGAGATGGCAAGAGCAAGAGAAAAAAAAAGAAAAAAGAGCGAGAGAAATATATAAAACGCGAGGTCGTGCCCGGTTCAGTTTTTCTCTGTCGTTTCGACTGCACATGTCCACGCTTCATCAACGCACGCGTAACTTCGCTCCAACCCCGGATTGATGAGGGAAAGACAAGGAATATATAAAAAGCCTGTTTACACGACATAATCCGGAGGCTTCCACATTTGGATTCACGGGAGAGACACGCACACCGTCGACGCGTGACGAGCTTTTCCGCGAGGAATCTTCGACTTTGCTCTTCTTCCTTCCTCTCGCGTTCGTCCCTCTCCCCGCTCAACCCCATGTTTTCCAGTCTCTCTCTCTCTCTCTCACTTTCTTTCCCTCGGTGAACGTATATCTCTCGTTATCAAATTTTTTTTACTCATCGTCCTCCTTTTCCCATTCTTTTTTCTTTTGTTGTTTTCCTCTATTTTTTGCGCTCGTTGCATTCGTCGCCGAGTTGAGAACCCTCGCAGTCACTGTAATAAAATGAGGGCCCCTGATCCTCCCTCGGGGGGTGTCCCCCCTCCCTTTTTTTTCGCTCTCTCTCTCGCTCTCTCGCTTGCTCGTCGTCTATCTCCCTTTCTCTCTCCATCCTTCGATAACCCATATTGTACCTCCCCTCCTCGTCCCATCCCTCGCGGAGCTCTTCTCTCTCTCTCTCGTTCTCTCATTCTCTCGGCTCTCTCTCTCTCTCTCTTCACCCTTCTCCCCTCGCCTTGCACCCCGTTCGCCTCCGGCAGCCCCACTCGCCGCCGCCCCTGGCCGTATATACTCTCTCCGAGGCCCGGCCGCGCCAGTTTTGTCCAACTTCCATCGGGCCAGAGGCAAATCTTCACCGTTTCGCCCCCCTTCGCGCGCTCATTCGAAATTTTTGAAAAATGGTGGCCCGACGAGCGACATTTTTCCCTATTTTTTCATCCCGATATCGCCCTGATCCGATTATCGGTACCGAAGATAATGCTTTTTTACTTTATTTAAGCGAGGTAGAACGCGCTGACAATACTTTGCCCGCTTTCTATATACACGATCATATACCACCCCTAGTCTCCCTGCCTGCTTTCCTGCGCCTCCCTCTTCTCTTCCCCATTCTCCTCCTGCTCTCTACCTCGATCTCTTCTGCTCCCCCCCCCCTGCCCCCTTCCCGTCCCTCCCGCCAGCCCGCCCGCCCGCCTCCTCCTCCTCCCCACCTCCCTAACAACACCGGGGTTGTACAGTCATCGCGAAAAAGCAGACTTCCAGATTCTTCAGACTCGTACAAAACGAGACAAAATCGTTATTTTTCCTTCGCCCTCTTGTGTGCACGCATCGAAAAAAAAGGGAATAGTCATTTTTTATCGTGGTATCACGGTTATCGGGTGACAAACTGCGAAATTTGAAAATTGTTTGGTTTGATGGTAATCTTCGTTGAACGATGTACAGGGAGAATTTTTTTTTTGTAAAAAATCGTTATGATTCTTCGTACTGTATACGTGGTAGCAGTTTGGAGAATTTTTAAGATTTTTCGTGTTAATCGTGGACAGTATAAGAAAATTTCAATTGTAGAATGATTGCTATTTTTTTTGGATGGAAAATTATTAAAGGTTTCTGAACTGTTACAATATCGTATTGAATAAATATTCTACTTTTTGTTGTTTTATTATATGTTTTTATAAAAATTTTAAAAATTTTAAAAATATTGAGTTTCGCTATAAATTGAGTTTGTAAGATATTTTCAATTAAGGAAAAAAGAAAATTTCGTAACTGCGTCAAAATATGAAAGTTATTATAAAGTTTAATGGATGAAATTTTGAGAATAATAAAGTGCAATTTCTCAAATTAAATTCATAAAAATTGAAAAAAAAATATTAACGGGTTTGACTGTTAATTTTGCCTGAGGTACGTGTTACTAAATTAAATGTGATTATTCTTGATAAAGAGGCCAAACGTGACAATTTGCATGCTTATTTTTCGATCAGGCTCAGGAAAGTTTGACATACGTTGGGAACTTTTTAATCAGCGTCCTGTTAATTTTACTAAATTTCACGGTAAAAATAGAAGTTACGATTTCCAGACATGTGGATATCATTTGTTTGTATGATTTATCGTAGATACGTCAAACACAGTTCGTACATTAAACCTTTTGAATTTTTGATGTGGTTCGATGTGATTCAGACTTGTATGTAATTATTAAAATAAGACAAGTAAGGTATTTAGTATTATCGTGAATTTTTTAAAGTATTGGTAATGCACAAAGAGTGGAGCTTAACGTGCAGTCCCTTGTACGAAATAGAACATGTAAAAGAATTGAAAAAAGTTTATTCAATATGCATTATTGTTGGCAAAAAATTATAGTAAAAAAATTATTTCGAAATTTACACATTATTACAACAATTTCCATATTTATTTTTTGTCTGTCTTTCTTTGATAAAATAATACAATAAAAAGTTTCATTTTGTAAATAATAACTACCATAAAGTTTAGAGAATAGGGATACTAACAGTAAGTCATAGGAAGTATAGAAACTTGAAGTTAAATTTGTGCAGGTTATTTTTATCGATTATTTCATAAAAATTATTTTTTACATGGTTAAAAATATTTTTTACATCGTGTATGGTAAAAATACCAGTTTGGACTTTAATTTTTCTTGCAATTATTATAATCTGTAAAATGTTATCACACGTGTCGTCTTAGTTTTTTTCGGAATTTTTTCCATAGAATGATTATAATTTTTACTACTTACTTTTTTCTTCAAAGCTAAGTGTGACATGCAATTCTTTGTATTAAATTAAATGCGAACAAATGTCAAAATTGACTCGAGATTTTTTTACAGTGTGTAGTATGGTAAAAATATCATATTAAACTTCTATTATTCTCACAATTACCACATATGTCACCTCAGTTTTTTTCCACAATTTTTATCATGAAATCACTCTAAATTTTCCTTTTTCTCCATGTGTCATTTCTCAATCTTTCTCACTCTTAGTTCCTTAGAAACATTTTTCGTAAATCTCTATCGATGGCTTTTCTCTCTTTCTCTCTTATATTACATTCGTTTTCGCGTTTACTCGATCCCTCTCGCGATCGTTCGTTCTTTCGTAATGATTTCGTAAAAAGATTTTTGGTGTCGCCGGGTTGATTTATTGGCTGAAAAAAAATGGATGGCCAACGATCCGAATGAAATATGTTCGAAATGAGGAGCACGAGGCGGAGCGGGAATTGCGAGGAAAGGAATGTACAACAACCGTAAATTTGTGTACAACTACGAAAACATTAATTCGATAAATCTCTCTGATGCGCACAATAATTTGTGTGTATACGCGTATACAGAGTAATGGAATTATGGATGATACACTTTTTTGCGCTGCTTTATTTCTGGTATGCATTTTCGTCTTCGCGGCGCATGATTTAGCTTCGTTTCATGTTAACCAACTGCTCGTTCCTGATGCAATGCATTCTCGTCTCTCTCTCTCTTTCTCTCTCGCTCTGTCTTTTTCTCGCGCAGCGCTTCTCCCGCGGACTCTTTTGCCAGAAATATCAATTTGTCGGCTTCCAAGAGTGGCAACAGTTTGCTTCCTTTGGCACACACTACCGAGTTGCACCCAACAGAAATGAAGAGCATCTAATTTTTTTTTATTCCCTTATAAAATGACGATACCTCGACATCTCGCAAACTGCTTCAGCGAAAAACTTTCGATGAGGTATATCTTTTTTTTTGTTCAAATGAAATATCGATTTTGATGCAACACTTTTAGAAGTAATTACGATAAATGGAAGAATGAACTAATAAACTCATACGATGCACGAATTATTCTTGTTTGCTGTCTTTTCAAGGTAATCGAGGTATTTTTTTCAGTTCTGTTTTCTATATATGAAATTTCTTATAATTGGTTCATATTATTGAAATTTAATTAATTTTTTTTGGAAATTACGTCCATCAGACATGACTAGGTTAAAAATGCACGAGCAGGATAGTTTCAACAAAAATTGAATTTACGACGTTGAATCTGGAAAATTCCGATTCTGCATTTTTGGTAATTTGATGTATCTCAGTTTAACTATCAATTAGCGCCATGAGCAGATTTTGTTAATAATCTGAAGATTTTTCTTTATTTCAACAATTTAATTTTTTTTCAAGTTGTAGGGAAACGCATTAAAATAACACTGATGTAAAAAATATATTCCACTACGAATATATCACTTATATTAAAAAAGACATGAGGCCTCTAATCGATTAATCGGAATAGATAGAGCGCATTAACTTTTGGCTAATCTTTACTCATTAAAAAAAAAATTTCAACGTGCGCTAATTTGGAAAGAATGACCTTAATATTTGAATCATTAATTTCGTCTTTGCAAAAATTTTCAGGAATTACCTATTATGAAGTCGATATCGTCAAGGACACGAAATGATATCGCCATTTGAAATTTTGAGATTTTCCTATTTTCGATTCTTGAAAAATCAGGCTGGAGGTCTTCGAACATGTTAAATTTTTTCAGCTCATGTGAAACACAACTTGCAACACAATTTTCTATTATTTATACACCTGAATAGTTCGGAGATCGTAAACATTTAAAAAAAGAGAGAGAGAAAATTCAACGAGCGGAACGAGGAAAAAAATGTTCAAATTTTCGTTAATCTCTCGGTCATTGTTTTCATAGTGTCGCCAGGTAATTCGTTACCGAAAAATATTTGGTAGAAATTCGACAAGTTCAATTGAGTGTCAGTTCCAGTCATTTTCAATCACACGAAAAGTGAATAAGTTAGTGCTTTTAATTTATAATATCGTTTCAAAATACTTTATATTAAAAAAATACTTTATATTAAAAATATCTTATATTAAAAAAGAGATGAAACCTCTAATTAATTAATCGGAATAGAGCCCATTATGCGAAGTTGTATGAAGTATGCGCCTAGAAGAACAGCAAAATATCAATTCAAACATTTCAAAAAGAAGCGGCCGCGTTGTCGTTCGTATTTTTAAAAAATCTCATTTTTAAATTCATATTCAGGGCAAGTATATACGAATTTTTTCATAAGAAGTACATCCAAATCGCAGTAAATTTGAATTTTGATAATTCCTTAAACCATTAACTAAAAACGACTTTAAATTTAAAAAAATATATAAAAAATTTTCTCTAATTTTTTATATTTCAAAAAATACGAGAATTGAATAAATATTGCTTATACATCGTCAAATTGGAAATAATAGACAAATTATCATCAAGCGAGTCAAATGGAGTAACCGCGGAGCAATGACAATGACAATTCGTTGGGTATACACGTGGAGGAAAATGTTGCTTTATTGTCGCTTTATTAAATTAATTTACGTATACGAATGTCTCTTTATTCCCGCTTGGCTTAATTCGAATCACGCTCCTCAATGAGTTGGTTCGTTTTGATGGATTAGCTTCCGCCGAGGCCTAATTGCGCGTGAGAAAAGGAGAGACGGCCTCGTGCATGAATAACAGCCTCGAATTATCGCGAAATGTCAGATCGAGAAAATTTTTTTCCCATTCGAAAAATCATCGCGATGGAAAACTTTAATTGTGGACTCTCAGCTCTTATTGCGTTTTATTTAAAAAATTCCGAGAACAAAATCGCCTCGCTTGCTTCGTATACAAAGGAACCTCGGTTGACAAAAATGAAAATAAACTCGACGCCTCGGTTCCATTGATGAATACACGAGACACGTTTCGATGTTCTTTTTTCATTTTTCAAATTCATTATTCTTTGTAATCCAGCCCTTGGAAAATTTTCATAAAGCACAATTCATTTTACGTGTTTTTGTTAAGATCAGGGTTGTCTTTTTTTTGCAGGACAGTGACAACCTTTGGTGGGATTCTTTCGCGAACGAATTTTTCGAGGACGATGCCACGTTTACTCTCACGTTTTGCCTAGACGATGGACCCAAAAGATACAGTAAGTTTAAATAGACTTGAAAATAAGAGAAAAAAAAATGATAATTTTTTGTTAAAAATAAAACGTGACTTATGATTCAAGATGAATAAATGATATTTTTTAATCTCAATGTAACGAACAATGTAAATTTGCCATTTCAGCGATAGGAAGGACGTTAATACCTAGGTACTTTCGTTCGATATTCGAAGGTGGTGTTACGGAGCTTTACTACAATATGAAACATCCCAAGGAGTCATTTCACAATACGAGCATAACGCTAGACTGTGAACATTGTGTCATGGTCACGCATCATGGGAAACCGATGGTCGCTAAGGTAATTCGAAAATCAAAACATTATTCACGAATAAAATTATTTATTTATTTATTCAACGTGATTCCAAAAAAACGAAAGTCAGGATAACAATTTCAAAATATTTTTCGAGTTTCAAATTTATTTTTTATTTTTAGAAATAAATGTATTACTTGCTATGACCAATTTTTATCAATTTCAGTTTACAACGATTAATGATTATACAGAATTGAAATTTGTAGCAAAATGCAACAGTTTTTAGTTGGTTACTGTTCAAAATTTAACCTCTGTCAAAAAAATGGAAACATTGTAAGTTCGATCAGTTTTTTGGAATCAAGTGAGTTGTTTAATTAAAATTGAAAGTAAATTGAACAAATTGAATAGTAAATTCTATAGACTCCCAAGAACACAATTTTAACGACAACTCTTCAACTGTATGGCGAAATAATTTTTAGATTTTTGTACGTCATTTAATTTAGTTTATTAAACTTCATTTTTTGGACGATGTTAGTTTAAAAAAATTTTCGGTAAAATTTGAATAACGAAACATCTAAATAATAACAGTAATACTTAATTTTCCGTTACTAAATCTATCTCGAAATAAAAACGAATAATTCACAAAAGAATTCCGAAGGTGTAGAAATAAAAAAAGTTTTTTTTTTCGAATCTCAGGTATGTACTGAGGGCAGATTAATATTGGAGTTCACATTCGACGATCTCATGAGGATAAAGTCGTGGCACATGTCTGTGAGAGGTCATCGAGAATTGGTGCCCAGATCGGTAGTAGGAATGAACGTGTCAAACGCACAACAAGATCCATCGGGATTAGAACAGCTAACCAAAAACATCACCAGAAACGGCATCACGAATTCTACTCTCAATTATCTTAGGGTACGTTTTTTACACCAGTACCGAATTAAGAAAGAAAATCACAAAAAATTTTGTCCATCGAGATACGTTTAGAGACTATTTTTCAAAGTAGACTTTTTTAATTATTTATAATTTTGTTTTTGTTAATAATCGTTTTTTTTTCAGTTATGCGTGATATTGGAACCGATGCAAGAGCTCATGTCGAGGCACAAAGCTTATGCACTTTCGCCACGTGATTGCCTGAAGACGACGTTGTTCCAGAAGTGGCAGAGGATGGTTGCCCCGCCGGGTAAGAGAGGTAGACGGACAGTTGCTTTACATGAGAACAACACCCCCACCAGCAAGTGGAACCAGTTCGGCCAGGAACAATTTTCTCGACTTCAATATACGTTTGTCGTTACTAATTTCCGATGTCGAGAAACGCATTTTTAATTCGTACATATCGTGCATGTCGCTGTTGGACTCTCCGTTCCTTTTTCCTCACTTCTCACGCGTAATTTTTACATAATTAAAAAGTAATAGACTCAACGCGGTTATTTTTATTCACTGTTCGATTTTTTTTTCTCATTTTTCAATTGACATTGTTCCACAATTCGAAAGTAAAAAGTCGTAAGTGTGTCGAAGATTATTTATCAAAAAATTTATAATCAAATATTAAATATCAAAATTTATACTGGTCTTGTTGAGTGAAAACTTCTTGAAGATTATTCCCACGCGATTCGAAGTTTCAATTACAAAACTTTTATCTGTTCGACTTAGTTTTCCGTATTATTTTCGTTTTTTTTTAAATTTTTTAAGACTATTTCACAATTCGAAAGTAAAATATTATGAGTTTTTTAAAGATTACGATATTGTGTAAAAAGACGTTTCTCTCACAAAACTTTTATCCCTTCGACTTTATTTCTCATTCATTTTTTTTATTTAAAAAAATTATATTATTTTACAATTCAGAAGAAATATGTTGTGAGTTTTTCAAAAATTATTAATCGTGCAAAAAATCAAAATTTACAATTGTCTCGTTGAGTGAAAACTTCTTGGAAATAATTCTTACGATTTAAGAAGCTTCTCTTGCAATTACAAGACTTTTGTCCGTTCGACTTAGTTTCCTCGACGTTATCCTTGGTTGAATTTGTTCGGCGAGCACTGGCTGGGCTTCTGGATCGTCTTATCGGCCGCCTTTATCGTTTACTCCGCTTCCGTTCCCCTCCCGTTCCCTACAGTTTTCGCCCTCTTTCGCACCTGAGCAAGTCCCAACGACCGTATATCCTTTGGCAAGGTCGATGGAACCGTGAGAGCCCAACACGGCCAGTCACGTACATGATGATACTTTTCGATTCTCGACAGCCCCAGAAACTAATGATTCCAAAGAGTTCAATTTTTATCGCGATTTTTTCAAATTTAACGAAACAAAACCAGAAACGAAGTAAAGTATCTGTCTATTTGTCTGTGACTTGCATGCGTGCCTGTGTGACTAACCGTGCATACGTCAGAGACCTTTGATATCGAGAAAGGTCCACAGCTGGGTAGAATTATATAATCTATATTTAATTACTTTTAATCGAAGTAAGGAAGAATTATGTGCTCTTAGAGGTTTTAGCTTGTAGCTCAACAAATCTTGTCTCTACTAACTGATATTTATTTCTTCCAAATTTTTTAAAAAAACATCAATGCTTGCAGAATCCCAGAGGCCAACGAACAAGAGAAGAAAGCGGAAGGGTAGCACATCGGGACCGGGAAACAATGCTCCTCCAGCCCCTAGTAAAAAAAGATCACCAGGACCAAATTTTGCACTGGCGTCGCAGGTGAGTTTGATACTCGGTGAAAATTAAAAGTAGCGAGATAGCGATAAAATTTTGAAACTTTTTTATAAAAAAAATATATATACATTAATTACAGGACGTAATGGTCGTGGGTGAACCGTCCTTAATGGGTGGTGAATTCGGCGACGAGGACGAGAGATTGATAACGAGGCTCGAAAATTCGCAATACGACGCCGCGAACAGTCTCGATCCTCACAGTCACGACGCCTCCGGTGGACCGCCGCAGCATCCTCACCAATTTCACTCGGAGCCAACACCCGGAAATTCCTGGCCACCGGACCGTGGCCCCGGTCCACCACAGGGTGGACCCGGAAGTCAGGTAATTCGAGAGCCAACCGCGAATCACGCGTCTCATTTGAATAAGACGAAAAAGACACGATTTATTTCTGATACGTCCACATATCTATCTATTTAGAGACACATATCCCTAATCTCTCACGTGAGGTCAGGCAGACCTCAACATTATCTTCAGAAGAGTAAATTTGAACGAAATCGTGCGTATATCGGGTACTGCAGTTTCTTGCAGTGTTGGATAAAAGTCTTGAGAAAACATTAAAATCAGGATTGTTGAGCAAAAAGTAAACAATTTCAGTTCTATTTCCCTCGCTATAATAAGAGTATTCCAAACTGTGAAGGTGTGAGTGATTGGGGATATAGTTTATGAGCAAAATTTTAAAAAATAAATTTGAAATGCTGCAATATTTGATTGAAGGAAATCAACGTGAGATTAGAATGTATGATTGGAATTGTTGAATGTCGCAGGGAGTACCAGGACCTCAGGGTGGTGGCGGAGCCGGTGTACAGGGACCTCAGGACACGAACCAGCAGCAGCAAGACAAGAAGAGCCCCGCGGTGAGCCAGTGAGGCCAGGAGTCCCCGCGGCCCTCCACCAGGGGCCGACGGGGGCGCAGGCCCAAAAACGTGGCTCCCTAGCGGGGCGAGAATCCTAATATCCCGAGCTCTTATCTGACATCGTCAACGGCCTCGCGATATGCGTCACATCAAATCGGTGCTTTACCGTCGATCGTTTGTCCACCCGGACTCTCAGTTCTACCGGATCCGCCGCAGCAGCATTCCCAGATCGGTCACGCCTCTCCCATGGAAATGGAGACCCCGGAGATGGTTGCGGCTCATCAGGCAGCCCAGCAACGGCAGCGGAGAATCCTCGCAGACGTGCAGCAGGGCGTCGGGGGCTCGATGCTGTCGTCGCAGACTGCTCAGCCTACTGGTGGAGGCTTGACGCAGCCGCTACACCAGGGACAAGCTCAGGGTCAGGACCCGTTGCAGAGTCTCGTACAGCAATTATTGTACCTGCAGCAGCTCGACTATATCCTTGGACAGCGTGGGCACATGTAACGTATCTCTCGTGACAAGAATAAGAGAGAGAGAGAGATCGCTGAGAAGCCAACAACGAAGAATCGCTTCGTGGCTGAGGGTAGAACGGACTCTTGGACAACACCGGACGTGTTGACGCGCGTGCGTGTGTACGCGTGAAACCGAGGTTAAACTGTAAACGCGATGGACAACGTAGCTTCCCGTTCGTTCCGAAAATCTCCTCCCCCTCGACGCGTGCGAGAATCTTCCGGAGGCGCGGGAACAAATTTCGCGCGACGGGATTCCTCGAACGAGACTCAACCGGGTTCCATCTGCTATGCGAATCGAGGCCAAAGGATCACGAGTTGGGAGGAAGCGACCGGAGGACGCGAGTGCCTCCCCATGCCCGCTTCACGAGTCGATCTCCCCCGGAAACGACTCGCGCACACAGGCAAACCGAACGTGGAAGCGAGCTACTAAAAAGCGTGTGATAATACGAGTTGTCTGTGTATATATATTTATATATATACTTGTGTGTGCGTGTGTGTGTATGTAACGCGAGGAGTTAGTGGAAAGAGACTCAATCGCGAGTGTAATTCAGTGAAGGAGGGGCTAATAAATTGATTTTAAATTTAAAGTAAAGTTAAATAAAAGAAGAGTTGAAGTTAAATGAAGATGATGAAGCGACGCGCGGCAGAGACGTTTTCAACCGCTCTGAATTGCGAGCTGTGAATCTCTATCCGTCAACAGTATTGATATAATTATAGAGTAAATGAATATAATATTGTAAGAGGGCGTAGCGTAAGTACGTATTGTGCAAGCGATTTTAAACGAAAAAAAAAAATTAAGAATAAAACAACCGAGCGGTGAGAGGATGAAGAGGAATGACGAGTGTGTGCGAGAATCTTTTTTGTTTCGCGAGGAAGTGAGAATTTTCAGTGCGAACGGATGGATGCACGCGCGCCGAGTTTGCGGGATAAATTCGTGAATTTTATATAAAATGCGAGGAATCGCGTCTCGGTCCCCGAGATCAAAAATTCGGTCCGCACTTCCGCTCTCTCGTGAAATTCAGGGCTCGAAATTCGTTTATCGCGTAGATAATAACACTTGTGTTCAGACTCGACGTTGCTCGGTAAACGTAAAACGCGAGTCACTGTACAAAAATCAAATCCTGTGCTGTTGCGAATTTTGTTCTCGATGTTAATCTCGCTATGAACTCGGGGACTTGGCGACAGTCGTCGCAGCGACGAGGAATTGTTATCTCAATCCTCGTAAGAATTTTTCTTTCCTTTTCGTAAAATTATTCAATTGCTTCTCTTTTACGTAAAAAATAGCTATCTAGCAGCGAGAACTCTTATCAATTCGAAACTCCTTTCCCTTCAAACATTCATTGTACAAAGTTCCTCGCTTTATTACGTTAATACGTCTCTAATATGTTCCTCTTTATATTTGTTCCTATTTTTATACCCTTCGAGTATAGTCTCGACGTTTGTCGCGTTGTGAATTCTTTCACGTACGAAATAGCAAAACGCAGAACATCGAGAAAACGAAAAATGGAATCGGAGCTAGTTCTTTATGTTTTCAAAATCGAAAATCATCCTCACCGCGAAAAAAAATCAACTCTTCAATCTCAGTTTAGATCTAATATCGTAAATTTCTTCGTAACGATCGGTAGCACGAGCGCAAAGAAATTAATCATGCGTGGAAAAAGATCGAGCTTATCGCAAGAAAGAAACAAGTGTGTACAAAGTCGTAACTCATCGTTTGTAAATTCGAATGAATGAAGCACTAACAATAACGGGAAAGGCAAGGAAGCAAGACGGTAGAGAAGTGCTTCGAAGCTCGCGCGAATCTTAACGAAGTTTGTCTCGAAGTCAAGAACATGTGAGAGAGGGAGAGTCCTGAAACGAATTTAAAAAATTAAAAAAAAAACAAAGTCCACCTTCGTTCCACTGTGCAACTTTCGAGAGTTTCTCGGTGTTTTGCAATTGTGTATAGAGAAAAAAATATCCATACGGGCCGATGTGGCTTACAACGTAAAATGAAAGGAGGAGGATAGCAAAAGAAAAAAACGCGTCGTAAATCGCCCGAGTATCGAGAGAGATGAAAGAGAAGAAGAGAAGAAAAAGAACGAAGGATCGTAAATTCCATTGAACAGCCGAAGAACGTCGCGAGTCGAAGATGTTTGCAATTTTTTCGAATTACTCGGGGAAATCGCGCGCGTGCGTCCTGTGCGTGAGTGTGCGTGCTTGCGATAGAATCGAGCAAGAGAAAATTTATGGAGAGGGGAGAACGATAGGCGTGTTTGAGGTATGATGGGTTTTAGAATAAATGATCTATTGACAAATGTTGTATATTATTACGAATTATAATGACACTATTATAATTAATTAATTGTAATACCATAATAATGCGAATTGACCTTAACAAAAGAAGAAAAAAAAAACAAAAAAATACATGGATGATAAGTAATAGGAAATTTTGAATTGTTCGTGGGACGGGGAGAGGCGAGAAAGGGGGGAAAAAAGCGAAGAAGCCATTGCGATAGCTTATTTTGAACTCGAAAAGAGTATCGATCGACGACTGGTGGATCGAGGATCGTGAATATCAATTTTTTTTTCTCTCTTTATCATTTTTCTCCGTACGATCATTGAGATCGAGGCAGCACTTTGTTTCAGCAACGTTTCCCTGCAATTTCGTTTATTGGATCTTAATTGTAAAAAAGAAAAGAAATCTTAATTGTAAAAAAAAGGGTTCCTTTCGCGTCTCGGATCTATTAATTAAATTATTGAACTCGAATGGCCGACGTCCCGTCGATCCTGTAAATAAGTACATAAACGTTCGACGGTGAAACTTTTTTAGACTTTCGACACTTTTCAGTTCGACGTATATCAATTTTATTCAAGAGTGTTTTTTTTACGGCGAAATTAAAACAGACCGGACAAAATTGACGGCTCAAATTTATGTGAAAAAAAAACTCGTTCTCAATTTTCTTTGTTCACTCTTTGAATAATAATGTGTACAGATGAAAAATTGTAAAATCGATGATTATTCGATGAAGCGCAGTGAGTGAAACAGCAATCAGTCGCAGGGCCAAGAAGTCATAAAGTCGCCCTGAAAAATTGTAAAAAAATGGAGAAGATTAATTGAGATGGAGGAAAGACAAAAGTAGAGATGAAATTCAGACGATCGTACGCAATTTTATGAATGAAATATTCGCGATCACAATCGAGCGGGAAAATGTTGAACCGAGTTCTTTTGTATATTGTATTCGGATTTGATGTTGTCGAGGATGATGAACTGTGGATAAAAAAAAGATAATACGAGGAAAAAATCGAGAGAAAGTGAAAGATTGAGAGAAAGAGAGGAATGGATGCTTGTGGTGACGATAGTTACGATTATTAAACAATGACGACATCACAGCGTTTATTATTATTAATTAATTCATTATTATTACATGTTCTGAAGCAGTGTACAAATAAAATTTCCAATCACTTAAAAAATTCTACAATAATTTATATATACACAATAAATGTATATACATGCAGTGATTACAAAAATAACGGGACTCAAAAGATACTGAATTTGCGAAATAAAGATAAATAATTGCTCCGAAACCCAATTCAAGCCTCGTTCACTTACGTTCTGCATTGATTTTTAAAATGTTTTTTTTTTTGAAACGTCCTCTTGTTATTTTTGTCGTCGCTGCATTTATTTATATACTTGTCGCAAATTGGGGCTTTCCATCCCCGGAATGTGTTGTCAAATTTTTGTACGATCTTTCCGTATGTTCTGAAATAAGAGTCGTTGAAAAAGGTGAGAAATCTCCATTTTTCTGTCGTTCAACAGTGTTTTCACAATTCAGCTCTTTTCCGATGGCGTTCCTCGTCGCCGCATTCTTTTTCTTCCTATATACGAATTTTCGATCATTTACAAAATGCGTGTCGACGGATTTGAAGACGTAACCGGTCCAACTCTCAATCAAAACTTTCTCAAGCCCAAACGCTACTTTGTACATAGACGAAACATGTCTCAGTCCCAAAATGGGCAATAAGTTTTTAGCTCTACTCTTTACTTCTCTACTCAAGACCATATTTTAAGCTAAATTTGGCTTTTTAAAACTACAGAGTTTTTTTTTTGAGTAAATTTATCTCAAAATAGTCAATTTTTTTTATAGCAGCCAAATTCAAGACGAAATACGAAAAAATAAGGTCATGAGTAGAGAAGTGAAGAATAGGGCTAACGTACTGCCCCCAAAATGTAGAAATATTATAAGAACGAAAAGTTAAAAGAGTCACGGATGTCACGTTTTGATGCATAATTAATTTTTTATGTTTTTCGATGCCAGAACAAGCTCGTTTTTCATTTTTTTGACGTTTATGATTTTTTTTTCTCAGCCTCGTCACCATGATCAGGAAATGCTCGATCAATTTCAACCTTTTCCCTCTGTGTTTCTTGGACGAAAAACGTGTGAACGATCGGGAACGAATTCACTCCGCAGTAGCAATTCCTCGAATGCGTCTAGTGTAAAATATATAAAAAGGAATAAGCGAAAGAAATTTTGATGATGAGGAAAAGCGAGGAAAAAAAAGTTGCCAATCCCTTATTTTATCAACGAGTTTTGCGATCCTACGAGCACATTTTTGCTTTGAGCAATAAATTGTACATATAGTAGGTCGTGAAAAATAAAGCACGCTCGCGCATTGTTACCGAAACGTGGAAGAAGAGAGAGCGAAAATTTCCCAATGTCTGTGATCCATCGGAAAAATGAGAAGAAAATATTGAGAACACGATCCGTTCGATCGTTAGGGCGATTACACCGGGCTACAAAAAAAAATTTTCTGTACTTTTGACGAGACACTCCTATCTTTATGTATTTTGGCGCGCTGAATCCGAATCTGGGCTCCGTTTTGTCAGTACACCGTCAAAATTTCGAGTTAATTGCGAAAAACCGTAAAAAATGGCAAAAAACTGCAGTTTTCATGATAAACATTTTTTTATCGAACTAGGACAAGTCTAATCTTTATGTATTTTGATCCCCTGAATCCAAATCTCAAGCCTATTTGGCCCGTACACGCTTTAAAATCCAAGTAAATTACAAAAAACCCCTAAAAATGCTAAAAATTGTAAAAAATTGCTATTATTATGATAAAAAAATATTCTAAAACTAAATCAAGTATAACTTTGATGTATTATGATCCGCTGAATCCGAATCTCAAGCCTACTTCATTCGTATACACCATTTAAAATATAAGTAAATTCCAAAAGATTGCAGTCACTGTGTTAAAGAAAATTTTCTGAATTTTACAGATTTTTTAGGAGTTTTTGCAATTTACTTATATTTTAAAGGGTGTACGAATCAAATAGGCTTGAGATTCGAACTCAGCGAATCAAAATACATCAGAATCATACTTGATTTATTTTCAGAACATTTGTTTTATCATAATAATAGCAATTTTTTAAAATTTTTAGTTTTTCGCAATTTACTCGAAATTTTGACGGTGTACAGACAAAACGGAGCCCAGATTCGGATTCAGCGCACCAAAATACATAAAGATAGGAGTGTCTCGTCAAAAGTACAGACAACTTTTTTTTGTGGCCCGGTTGCGCGAACAGCCAGTCCCTTTTGCGAGGAACGATATAAGCGTTGAGATGAACAATGGGGCAACAACAATGAGAAAAAAAGTATTAGTCACTTAAGAGCGATCGACGTGAGCATATGGGTTACAAAACATTTCTCCCTACAAGTAGATGCGAGAAAGTTTTCCTTTTTGTATATTACATTAATATACACTCGGAGCTGGCTCATTGTCATGACCAATAAAAGTAAATAAGTAAAGCAATTGTCACCAGGAAAAAAAAACCATTTTTACGAGTTTCAAAATTTTTATCCCGGTCATTTGTACAAACAGCGACATGTGTTTTCCAAAACCAATATTTATTGTATGTAACGAAATCAAAATTGTAACAAGAGAGAAGATATTCGTTAATAAAAGAAAGAAATAAGAAAGAAAGCAGATCTGGCGAAGAAGCCTGTCGAATTGTGCACTAAATTTCAATGTATTGATTAGAACACGGTTTTCACAAGCAGCCTGTGTGTATAGCAACTCAATTGTGGTATATAAAAAATGTTTCGAAATTTTTTTAATTATTTTTAGCAATACCAATTCGATTAATGGACATTGACGCGACAAGAATGAATGCTCTTCGCGGTTTATTATCGTGTCGGCGGTTTTAGATTTTATTTGACTCCAGCGGTTATGCATGTGCGTGCCGTCACATGATCTCCAAACCAGAAGCCACATTCTGTACCCACGTTTCGCACGATTATCGCGGCACGTACCAATCTCTCTAAATCAACAAATAAAGTGACGTTCTGTCAAAAAATCCATGATTTTCTTTATTCACGATTAAATGCGATCTCGAATAATGTCCTCCATGTTATAAAATAATAAATGAAACCTTGTGATTTTTAGCATCAACGTTTGAACGGCGGAAGTCAGAGACGTGCGCACGCATACATTTTGTTTTTACAGATGCTCTTAATATATAATTTTTTTGGAAAGAAACAAATTCATTTTTAGCATAAAATGAGTACAATTCATTGGAAGATTGTACAAAATTCTAGAAATTTTGGTTACTCTGGTCACTCGCTTTATCGAAATCAATAGAACTTTCGCGATGCTTCCTGAAGGCGAGCAACGCTGGGGAAACGAGCAGCGACGCGATTGGCCGTGTCTTCCGAAACTCGAATGTTATTGGTAACACATAGGTGGAGTTCTCCCCACTCGGTATCGAAAGTACGCGAAGTTGGCGTTGCCGCACACTGCGCATTTATAAGATCTTCGTGAGTCGCCGAAGTTGCATCATACACGTGAAGGGCTCATCCGAGTCATTACCAAAAGCTCGACTTTTTACTCGTCGAACCTCGCAAAGAATCGTAACGAAACGTTACTTGATAAACGACGAAAATGTTGACCGCTGCGAGATTACTGTCACGCGGGTGTTCCGGTGTTACGTGCGAGTCCCTGAGGAAAAATCAATTTAGCACGATCCTGAGAAACGTGAGTCTTTCGAGCCGACTTTTTTTTCATTCTTGTCGACCATCATTGAATGGACCCGGTCTCTTTCGTTTCTAAAAATGTTACTTCACGAAGCTCTCTTCGTTGTTCAAAAATTTGTCCGTGTACGCACATATTTCCGAATTTTCAAGCATTTCTCGTCAGATACGATGATATGCGCTACCCTCGAAGTCTTTTCGGATCCATTAGCGTCCAACGCCGAATTCCAAGACCGGTATCCGGAACTGTTTCCAATCGCTAATTTTTTTCATGTTTCTTTAATGCGTTCAAAGGTTATTCGAGTCTGACAAGCGTATCTCGAGATAGCTCGGAAATGAAAAAAATCTTTTCTTTCGAGGGTCTTCAACGTCGTACCGACGCTCTTGCGATTCGTTCGTAGAACGCTTTTTAGGCGACACGTGGTGATACGGGTTTTGAGATTTCCATTTTTTCTTCAGCACGTCCAACCCTCACTTCGTAACGATAGCTAGCAAATCTCGTGATCCGTTGAAAATAAATTCTCGATTTTTTCTAGATCGTCTCTTTGCACAATTCGATGATTTAGAAAAAAATCACGCGTTTTATAGGTTAAGTTATGTAACCCAGTTCGTTCCTCTATTCTTCTATCTTGACAAATTTTTCAAAGGGATGTTGGATTAAATTTTGAAAAGTTTCATACATTTTTTAATGTCATGAACAATAAGTATAATTATTATAATTTTAATGTCAAATTCAAATATATTCAATTTCAGTCCGTGGTCTCATCATTCGTTACATCCGAAAGATCCAACAATGTTCAACAGTACAGATATAAGTAAGTTTTTGCGGTAGAGTCATTTTTTTTTAATTTATGAAAAAAGAATACTAATTACGACACTAATTTTCCTTCAAACAGGAGCGATGGTGTTAAAGGCGCAGTTATCGGAATCGATCTTGGAACTACGTTCTCCTGTGTCGCCGTCATGGAAGGAAAACAGGCAAAAGTTATTGAAAATGCGGAAGGGTCTAGAACAACACCGTCTTATGTAGCTTTTACAAAAGGTTAAATTTTATAAATTTTATCATTATTGATTTTAATTATAAATACCTGAATTATTGAACTTGAGCCATTTTATTGAACGATTACTTTTAGCTTTCATGAGAAAAAATTCAATTTGACTTCCACAAAAAATATATTGCCATTTAATCCAGATAACTATACACGTTACAAATTCCATATATTTAGATTTGGCTGATCAACCGAATAAACGAAATACAATCTTTCTCGTTTTCATACTAGTATGATAAGATTAGAATGAAATAACTTTAAAATCCCACATAAATGTATTTGTTCAATTTTTATTTTAGACGGTGAACGCTTGGTAGGAATGCCAGCAAAGCGTCAAGCAGTCACAAATGCATCGAACACGTTTTACGCGACAAAACGTTTGATCGGACGAAGGTTCGATGATCCAGAAGTTAAGAAAGACATGTGAGTTTCTTTTTTTTTTAAGGAGGTTGTCACTTCAGAGTAGTCGATACAACTATTAGAAAATTAAAATGACAAAAAAACCTTATTTAAAAGAAAGCTTTATTTTATTTACTCTTTCATACGAGATTCACTTCTATTAATGCGTTTCAGAAAAATAATGTTTTGAATTAATTTATACTTTTAAAAATTAGACACTGTTATGAACGAATACGAAAGAGGTTTGATACAATGAACTGTCTATTAACTTGATAAATTTTTCTTATTTGTTCGATGACCCCACTTTTTTTATCGGTATCATTAATAATACCTCCCTAGGAACATCATATCAAAAAATCGTGTAATTCTCTAGTATCTGCATGTGTTAATTGCTCAAATGAATACTCATACCCCGTATATACGCGAAGCAAAATCACCGTATAAATTCGTAATTTTCAAATGTATCTTTCTGCACAGAAAATTCGATAACTTATAAATTTCGTACTTATTGGAAAGCTAATTTTATTTTCTATCGAATCGTTAAATTTTCAGGCAATTCTTCACACTTTGACATTTCATTGCAACCTCCTTAATTGAAAGTCTTCTGTTAATTGACCATTCGTTGAATGAACATTTTTCTTGATCATATAGGAAAACTGTCTCGTACAAAATCGTTCCTGCGTCGAACGGCGACGCTTGGGTGCAGGGAAGCGACGGAAAAGTCTATTCGCCCAGTCAGATCGGAGCTTTCGTCTTGATGAAGATGAAAGAAACGGCAGAGGCTTACCTGAACACGCCGGTGAAAAACGCGGTAATCACGGTGCCGGCGTACTTCAACGATTCGCAGAGACAAGCGACCAAGGACGCTGGACAGATCTCGGGTCTCAACGTGCTGCGAGTCATCAACGAACCGACCGCGGCCGCTTTGGCCTACGGCATGGACAAATCCGAGGACAAGATGTAAGAAAATGTTTTCCATTCGTCGTTTCTTATTATCTCGAATACAAAAAATGATGTTACAATATTTTTCGTCTCTCAAAGCGATCGCACGTGTGGACAAAATTGACTGATTAAAAAATTCACGTGTAATCCTTATAATCGGAATGATTTTTTCCTTCTTTTTCTTCATCAAAGTGTCAATAAATTTTCAGCATTGCGGTCTACGATCTCGGCGGTGGCACTTTCGATATATCGATTCTGGAGATCCAGAAGGGCGTCTTCGAAGTGAAATCGACGAACGGCGACACGTTCCTGGGCGGTGAGGACTTTGACAATGCACTGGTGAATTATTTGGCGAATGAATTCAAGAAGGACCAGGGAATAGACGTCGCGAAGGACACGATGGCGATGCAGCGTCTCAAGGAAGCCGCCGAGAAAGCGAAAATCGAACTCTCGAGCTCGTCGCAGACCGACATCAACTTGCCGTACCTTACGATGGACTCGAGCGGACCGAGGCATCTGAATCTAAAACTTTCGCGAAGCAAGTTCGAGAGCCTCGTCGCTGATCTTATAAAACGTACGGTCCAACCGTGCCAGAAAGCTCTGAGCGACGCCGAGGTCTCAAAGTCCGAAATCGGCGAGGTTCTTCTCGTCGGTGGAATGACTCGGGTTCCGAAGGTACAGTCAACCGTGCAGGAAATTTTCGGACGAACGCCCTCCAGGGCAGTCAATCCCGACGAAGCCGTGGCTGTCGGCGCTGCCGTTCAGGGCGCGGTTCTTGCTGGCGACGTTACGGACGTTCTCCTTCTCGACGTAACTCCCCTTTCTTTAGGTACTTGACATTCAAAAATTTTTTAAAAATCTTTATGAAAAACCGTTTTTTTTAATGTAAAAAAAAACAATTTATTTACCGTGATGCTCATACGACTAATCTTCTCTCTGACAAAAAGAAATGAGGACGAATTAGTTTACTGATTGTGCAATGTGAATATGAATTTTGAGGTGATTTCAGCTGCTCGAAATACAATTTTAATCGTTGAAAAAAATTTGACAGGTATCGAAACGCTTGGAGGTGTATTCTCGAAACTCATCACCCGTAACACGACCATTCCTACGAAGAAGAGTCAAGTTTTCTCGACTGCCATGGACGGTCAGACTCAGGTAGAAATTAAGATTTATCAGGGTGAACGTGAAATGGCCAACAACAACAAATTGTTGGGCCAGTTCTCACTCGTCGGTATTCCACCCGCGCCTCGTGGAGTTCCACAAATCGAGGTTACCTTCGACATCGACGCCAACGGTATTGTCCACGTTTCCGCGAGAGACAAGGGAACTGGAAAGGAACAGCAGAGTATGTTTTATTAAAAATATTCTTTTTCTCTCATCGTCGCGTAAAAAAAAAGTTTGATCTATATCTGTTACTATTTTTCAATATTATTGTTCAATTTTAGTTGTCATTCAGTCGAGCGGTGGCCTGAGCAAGGACGAGATCGAGAACATGGTCAAGAACGCCGAGCAGCACGCGAAGGAAGATAAAATCAAGAAGGACCGAGTTGAGGCTATCAATCAGGCTGAAGGAATCGCTCACGACACCGAGGCGAAGATGGAGGAATTCAAAGCACAACTGCCAGAGGAAGAGGTGAGTTTTTCATATTTCAATTATTTAAATACTTTTTATGAAGAAAATTACTTTTTTTTTAAATAACAAACACACTAGTATGTGAACAAAGAGTATTTAAATCAAATGAAACCAGTGAATTTTCGTTTTACGAAACTCAATTTTTATGAAAATGGAAGACAAAAAAATACATCTCGTGAAAAATATGTTACCACTATTTAATCACAATAACGATCTGTATAAAATTTAACCAAAATTGGTTCAATCATTAAATATAATCGTAAAAGAATAACAAATGAAGAAATTATTAATTTTTTTGATATTAGTAGGATAAGATTTACATATTCTATGAAAAAAAAATAAACAAAAATGAATTTTTTTTCAATCCGCAGTGCAACAAATTGAGAGAACTGATAGCCAAGACGCGCGAGCTTCTGGCGAGAAAGGATGATGTCGATCCTGAGGAAATCAAGAAGCAGTCGAACGAGCTCCAACAGTCGAGTTTGAAACTCTTCGAAATGGCTTACAAGAAGATGGCCGCCGAGCGCGAAAGTGGCAGCAATCAGAACGCGCAACAGGAACAGCCCGAGGAAGAGAAGAAGAAGGAAGAGAAGAATTAAGTTATTAGAGCTCTGGCATAATCACGGGCAGAACATCAAACCCAAGACAATCGCAGTCCGATCTGTCGACGAATCGAACACGCGACGTTACCAAAGTTTTAACCAACAGTGACTTGTGTTTCGTCGCATCGCGAAGAATCAATTTTAACAGCTTGCCGAATCGACAAACAATTTCTCGTCGATTCGCCAAATATTTAATTTAGAAATTTCAAATTTCGACTTCTGTTTATTGCGTTTTGCCGTGCAAACTCGATAAAAACTGATAATTTTTCTTTTTTTTTTAGTTCAAATACACATATTTTGTAAAATTTCGGAATGAAAATCGAGACGGAGCGTTCTCTGTAACGATTCGTCCTATATTGAGAGTTATTCTTTCGTATCGTTATATGAAAGAATATCTCTCAATATAGGACGAATCGTTACGTTTAAGTCGTAGAGGAATGAAAGAAATCATCATGTAAATTGTGTACATAACTGATCACGTGTGAGGAATCGCGTGAACTTTCGTGTTTTTCGCATCGACAAATGGCTCTGGCATTTTTTTTTCTATCTGATAATATGTATTCAAGTTTTTGTATTGTTACGTTTTCACACGAGACAGTTCTGGGACAGAGAGGCTCGAGGGTACGCTGCGTGGAGGCGCGTCGTTCTTTGGTCAACGCTCGATTTCGTTTTTTCAACCGAAAAATTGTGTACGAAACCCAGTGACTTTCGGACCTCTTGTTCGCCACAAAGATTAATGCCCTCGCGGAGATTGGACAGAGGTTGTGATCGCGTTTTGACGCACAGTCGTTTCGTAAAAATGAACAAAAATGCACGATTAGTTAAAACGAAGCTTTTTGCTCTGTCATGTGGTCGATCAGATGAGCCTCTTGTCCACTTCTCCGTTCTCGAGTTACGAATAAATCCACGAGTGAATGGGAGATGAAAATATGAGTAATGAGGATAGTGTGAGAGAGATCGTTGATTGATAGAATGTCTGGTCGATATACGGTATTTTTTAGGTTATCAAAAGTGTAGGTCATTAATTACACTTCATTCAATGGACAAACTGTTGATGTAATAAAAAAAATAGTTATGCCCAATCCATTTTTTTTAATTAGAATTTTACGCAAGTACATTACATGTAATGTTTTCGTTGTCTTGTTCAATAAACAATACACTCATTCATTGTGGTATTCGTATCTTGAACCGCACCATGGAAATAATAATAAAGAAAACTTCAACGATTACTTGAAGATATTTTATCTTTATTTTTTCTTGTTTTTTACGCTCGACGCTCAGATTTTTATAAAATTAAGGTATAATATATAAGATATTCATTAGAAAAAGGGTATAAAACTTTGGGAGAGTTTGGAAGAATAGTTTGTATGGTAGTTATTTAGAAAATTAACACAAATTCTTATAGAGTTTAAACATGAAAATTAATAATACATTTTTAGAATTTTTTCCTAATTAGAAAAATGCAAAGCTTTCAAGATTTAGCACTTTTCGTACAGAAAATCCGTAAAATTTACTCTGAGTATCAATTGAAAAACAAGAGGTTTTCGTGAATTTTTAAAAATACATTTGTAGTATTTTGTAGTAAATTTTTCTTTTCGATTGTGTAAGCAATTGCAAAGTTTTTAATTGCCTAAGAAACATGCTCAAGTTGTCGACTGATAGACCAAGACAAAAATAATTTACGTTTTGAAAATGATTTAGCGTCACGAATTTACTCTTTTTTTGTTTTTCATCTTCTACGCATCCTCAATAGATTACGAAACATAATCGTGTGAATAACCAACAAGTAACAAAACGAATTTGACATTTGATACGTATTATTTATTTTGAAAAAATAGAAAACTGAAAAAAATGAATGATAAAGATAGTTGTGAAGTTTTATCTTTTATATACTTTACAGTGCTATTTACTTCATTTTTTAAATGCCTGTTTAGAAAAAATTGAAGCTCAAAATTGCCTTTTTTAAAATGCACATTTCTACATTTGTACTTCTTAAATAATATCATCAGATCCAGTTCAAAGTTATCGGGCAAGAAGAACGTAATTTCCGACATTTTTGAACAGGAGAACCATTCAAAATTATTGAATAGTATGAACACAGTAATCTTTTCCAAAATTAGTCAATACGTTCATACAACAATATATTTCGACTTACAAATATAAACATTTTTTTATTAATAAATACGCAATACGAAAGAGAATGCAATTACCCTAATAAAAATCTTTATTGAAATACTGGAATAAAAAATACATTAGATTGAAATTAAAAAAAAAAACGTAACATCACATGCGAGTTTTGTAAATGGTGCCCCAGTCGTTGAAAAAACCGGTGGTGCGCGAAAGATTTCCTCGTGGCCAGTGGTTCTCGTTGATGGGACTGACGCAGGGTGAGACGCGATCGTTCGATATCCTGGAAAAAACGCTCAGGAGGGAGCTCGTCCTGGGCATCGGCGTGACGATCCTCTGGTTCCAGTAAATCCACTCGCCGTCGTCGTCGTCGTCAGTGTCGGTTTCCAGCTCTCCCGAGGGTGAAATTCGCATCGGCAAGTTCCTGTTCCTCGTCTCGTAGTTGTTGTTCATCAAGCCGTAGTTGCCGAGGGTGTTCCGCAAGTTCATGTTCCAGTCGTACGCGGGGTAGACCGGCAGGATGGGGGCCAAGCCTCCGTCGCTTCCGGTCTCGCTCTCCGGGTACGATATCGAGGTCGACATCGCCGCGGACTTGATCTCCCCGTCGCTGCTGTCGACGAATTCTTCCTCGGACTCTTCGCGCTCGAGGGCGACCTCGTTCGCCATCTTCGGAGGCATACTTCCGTTCTCCAACGCGCTCACGAGCTGCTTCACGAAATTCTTCGAGACCGGTGATACGTATTTCGTCGACTCTTCCGTCGTTTCGCAACGCTGAGTGAGCTCCGCGATAATCTCGTTTACGAAACTCCTTCGCGGATTCTTCTGCTGTTCTCGTTTCACGATTCTCTCGAGTTCCGACGACTTCCTCAACGAGGTCAGCGGCGACGACGAGGACGAGAATCCAGAGTCGTTCGCCGCGGGGAATGGACAAGATGGCGTCGGGAGCGTCGGCTCGCAGCTCTTCTCGGGAATCGGCGGTAGCATGTTCTTCGGCCGGAAACCCGTGCGGGGACCCATCAGCTGGGAGGTCTGTCTCGTCCGGGAAAAATTCTTGCAAGCGCACTGCTCACCGGACGAATTTTTCTTCGTGATAGCGTTCTTCCTTGCTGGTTTGTCCTGGGCTCTTTCGTTTGGAGACTTTTCACAAAATGGCCGCCGCGACTGCGCGTCGCGAGCCGGGACGGGCGAAATAGCGGCCGGATCTCGGTTCTCTTTATCGGAATCCGAGATGTCGGCTTCTTTTTCTTTTTCCAGCGGACGCTGCTCGTCGTTGTTCGGTTTCGTCGGTTCTTTCGCGTCCGCGATCAAAATCTCGTCCTTCTCGCTTTTCACTTTCTCCGGAGTCGTTGGTTCCGAAGAATCCACGGGGACCTCGACGATCGTCGTGTAATCCTCGTCCAGATCCGTCACCATCAATTTCTTCGTCGGACGTTGAAGAACTATGTTTATATTCTGAACTTTCCTCGAGGACGAGATTCGAGGATACGTTTGGCTCGTGTTCAGAATGTTCTTCGATTTCGTCGCCGTGTTCTCGATTATGTTGCACTTCGAGGGCGATCTCTTCTCAGCTATTTTTTTCTCGGGCGTTTTCTTCTGAGACAATTCCGATCTCCGATTTATTTCGTACGCACCGCAGTTCCAGTATGGATTCCGAACGGGACTCGTCTCGATCGGAGTCTCAAGAACGCCATTGTGAGAAACTGCAGAAGAAAAGAAATTGTCACAATTCGAGTACTAATTTCTGTAATTATTATTATTATTTTTTTTCATCATTCGAGTTTTTGTGGCATTTGCAACGAAAATAATTACCTGTATTTTTCGTTTTCTCGGAGACCAGTCGTTTATTCACCGGCATATTTTTCCAAGATGGCGGACGCTGCTCTATCGGAGTATCGTTTGAAAGAATCTTCGGTGGTCTTGACCTGCTGTTCAAATACCACTCAGGAATCGATAATTTCTGTATCGAGCGCAATACCCGCAACTCGTTCTCGGTTAATTTTCGTTCCGACTGTTTTTATGAATAGAAAAAAAAATGAATAATTCAATAAAATGAAACAAATCTTTACTATTTGATCGTTAATCAGTATTTTTCAAAAAAAAAATAAAATCAAAGTATTGGTAGAATAAAAGTAGTTAAAAGTGAAGAAAATTTGTATTGTAACTAACTTGAAAATTATGGTAATCAGAGCCGGGTGGCTGATAAATCATATTCTTCTTTATCCAAGTAGCGGCCATTTTATTCCCAGCAGAGGCCCACTACCGATCATAAACGAAACGTCGAGCTTTTTCGTCGAACAATGAAAATTCGTACGAAGAATAATACACACGCACGAAAGAGTTTTACTACCGATCACAAACGAAACGTCAAGCTTTTTTTTTATCGAACAATAAGATTTTATATACGAAGAACAATGCACAAGAATGATGAACTCTTTTCTTCAACGTTTTGCAACGTACTGAAGAAAAGTTTCGAACGCCACGCGAAAAATGCGAAATCGAAGGAAATCGGTTTGCGGCGGTGGTGGGGGTTGCAAGGGACGAGGCCAATGGCAGAACGCCCGGCGTGCAGAATGCTTGATCGTGGCGTCAGCGAAACCCTAATTTAACGAATCGTGCGTATATACGAGGGGGGGAGTTTAGTTGCTTTATTTTTTCATTTTCATACCTGAAAAATTGTCGTCCCCTTCTTACCTGAGCGATTCTCAGGTTTATCGCGGGTTCCCTGAAGGAATTAAACGGGAATGCAGGTACGACGCACTCACCATTGTCGACGTGGCCATTGGAAAAACAAATGTTTCATTTTCTTCACTTCGGTCCCATATACTGCGACGACGTTTACTGCTGTTTCGACGAACTATTGCCTGATGACACCTGCGTGTCATAAAATCCTCGATCCTTTTGTCTATACTGTACTTTTGGTCGCCCCGACGTTTTTCGTTCAACGAGGATTCGCTCGTTCTCGCCCGACGATCGCACCGCGTTTTCAAAATACGCTCACGATCCTCTCCAACTATTTAGCGACGATTTTCGTACACGGCTCCCGAACCATTTTCATTTCCTTCTTTTTTTCGTATATTTCTGTACACGAATGCGTTCGCGCGTATTTTCAATTCTTGACAATGCAACATACGCAAAATACGTTCCGCTTATTTTTCCTCCTCGTTCTAATTACATTTTAATTACGGTTTCAACTTATTTACGGCGCCGAGAATTATTTTTGTATTCTGATCTAATTTGTTTTATCGAATAATTTTTTTTACAAAAACAATTATTTCTTACAATTTGCAGGGATTATAAATAATGTGGATGTTAAAAAAAATGGAAAACAAAAAATAACGTAATTGTTGAATGAACGTACACGTTTTTTTTTATAAATTAGAAATAAACTGCGTAAAATATGAAATAATCGTCAATTTGTCAAAATAAGAAAATAATAGTAATTTTTAAGTCAATTAGTTTCAATTTTACGATTTTTATCGGTATAAAAAAAAGATCGGATCTTACAATGATTTAAACTGCGAGAGATTTTCTACTTGATGGAGATCATGAGAAAACATAATTACACGAGTATTCCAATTATTTTCCCAGTTAGTTTTCCATCTATTATTCGAAATAATAAATTTAATTACTTTTCAACGATTTATTCGATTTACTGACTTCAAAATTATTTTTCAACGCTTTAATATTGTTATTCAAAATAATATAGGAGTAATTTTTATATGCACGTTTAATAAACTGATGCTTAATTTCATTGTTATTCAATCATTTCTAAAATTAGCTCCAAAATCTCTTTTCTTATGTATATTCAGCGTCAGTTTTCCTCTAAATTAATTGTGTAATAAAAATTCATTGTGAATATAAAAAATCAATTTTTCACATAAAAAATAGTCCTGATAGAAATAATTTGAATTCTGAGATGTTTCAACTTAGCGGAGGAGGAAAGTAGAAAACAAATGTATTCCATTTATTTTCCTTCTTCGTTTTCCTCTATTATTCCAAGTAAGGACATTTAATTACTTTTTAATTATCCGTCCAACTTACTCATTTCAAAATCTATTTGGAACCCTCTATGTAATTTTCTATATTCAAAAACATTTTCCCGTTGAATAAATTCCAAGAGGCAGTATGAAAGGTCAATTAGACAATGACTTGCGAATTTTAGTACTAAAAATTAATTTTTATTTCAATCGTTTGCATTTGTACAATTTTTTCGGCAAAAAAATTATATGAATTAAATAAAACTGAAAAATTAAGTGAATTATGTGAATTAAATTAAGTTAAAAAATGCAGGTTTCTATGTACTTGGTGGAGAAGAAAAGTTATAAGAGTAGTTAAAATTAACCGGCCATTTTAAATTATTCTTTAAAAAATTATCAATCTAAAAGTTACTTTCGAAGTCTATAATTTTTCATATAATCTACAAAAATAAATGTTGAACTGTCTGAGATACTCTTTCAATAAATACCGAAATAAAAGGTGAAGCAAATCAATTCAACAATAAAACTTACAAATTTCAGTAAGTAACAAAGTAATTGTTTTTTTTATGCTTCTCGATATATTGGACGATTTTTTCGGAATAAAAAATAGTACAGATGAAAATGATCGGAACCGCGAGAGATTTTCTACTCCGTGAAGGAGGAAGCGAGTAACGGTGCGGGGGAAAGAAACGTCGACGACCTTCTCTCTCTCTCTCTCTCTTTCGCCGATGCGGTCCCATACCGGTGCGAGTTAAAAACTCTCCACGGGAGTTTGAAGTGATAGTACGGTCGCGCGAGTCGTTCAAGAATACGTGAACTGCGTGTTTGGTGCGAAGACTCTTGAGAAACGTACTCGACTCGAGCAGGTAAGTGTCATGCTGAACATTTTATTTTTTTTTAATACTCTCGATATTCATCGCCATTTTATAGATTCGCGAGCGGGATATCTCGCGACTCGAATTTGGAAGTTTTCTATATACGCTCGTCGACGTTTCGCTCGGGCTCGTTGGAATATACCTGGGCAAAATTGCACGCGAGGGTACGGAGGTTTTACTGTTAAGCAGATCGGGAATCCCCCCCGCTGCGTGTCATAATCCGCCGGAAAAATTTCAGTCGTTACAATACGCACCTTGTCTCGAGAACATTCAAAATCCCCGTCGCTCCTGGTCACTCGTACACGCGCATAAATTTACGAGCAATGACGAAAATTTTCAAGACTTTAGGGCCTCGAAAGACTTTCGATGATAATCTGTGAAAAATGTTTTCGTCCGAAGCCCGGATGTGGAAAACCCCGAATAAACCGAAACCAAAGACTTGCGTGTTGTTACACGTGCAACGAAAATTATTTAAAATATAACATGCATTTTTATGGTCCGAATTGCTCCCTCATATTTTCGAGTTATATATTTTTCACGGGCGGCGCTTCGTCTTCGAAACAATTTGTTATAGCTTCTCGTTCGTACTCGATCTAACGTATGTACGCGACGAATGGAGTGAAAGTTAAACGCGTTGGGTTTTCTTTTTTTTTTCGAGGACGCGCACGAAACGTCATGTTCCGCTGAGATAAATTTTGCTTCGCTGCTCGTACATTCAGCATTTTCCAGTGAAATTTTTTATGAAGATAAATAAAAAGATACACAGACAAATAAAATGATATGAGAAAAATCACGCAATTATTACGTTTTCTTTGTCAATATTTTTTTGTTTGCTTTATAAAAAGCATTTTGTAGGTGATCGAATACTGAGCCCTCGCAGTGAGCGTGAATTTTTATTTAATTTTTACAGTGCAAATTAATTTTTTAAATAAATATTTTATATTGGGAATTTTTATTCTAAAAATTTATTAAATAAAAAATAATGCAATAATATTAAACAATTAATAATAAAACACTTTTAGGATTTAAATAATGTTAATTTATTGAATTCGATAAACATTACTTTCTTAGAACTAACTGAATTAATAAAATAAAATAATTAAATTCATGTAATATATTAGAAATTAATTTTCATGGTGAATTCAATTTACTTTTTTTAATTTACAAATATTACACGAACGCATAAAACAAACAAATAAAAATAATAATAAATCAATGGAAAATGAATAGAATATTTAACATAGAATAAAGATATTAATGTTGTTTTTCAAATTCTAGAAGAAAATATGTCTTTGTGCGTGGGATCGTCGACGAGAATATCGGTCGTGCCGGCGTTTCGTAACGTGGGCCGGATCGTAAGAGGAATTTCGAGCGATCATCACGCGACGTTGCGCGAGACAGGCGAGTGTCCGAGAGCGGAAGAATTTTCGAGCGCGAGACCGTACGATCAAGTGCCAGGACCGAAACCGATTCCGATTCTCGGCAATACCTGGAGACTTTTTCCCCTGATCGGCCAATATCAGGTTTCCGATGTTGCTAAAATATCGCAAATATTTTATGACGAGTACGGCGAAATAGTACGACTGACTGGCCTCATCGGAAGGCCGGATCTACTTTTTGTCTACAACTCGGACGAAATTGAGAAAATTTATAGGAACGAGGGCCCAACGCCGTTCAGACCGTCCATGCCTTGTCTCGTTCGGTATAAGAGTATCGACAGAAAAGATTTCTTCGGCCGATTGCCCGGTATCGTGGGAGTGTGAGTTCGTGAAAAACTATCCTTTTCATTATCTCCATTTTATATTTATCATTTTATTTATTATATACATTAGGGTGGTCCTTAGCAGGGTTTTTTTTCGTATTTCTTTGCTCCCAGAGGTTAAAATGCTTCCAAATTGATAAAATAAAAAGCATTCCAACCAAAGTTTCATATGGAAATAACTACGGGAAAAATTTCTTTCGTTCTTCAGAATTTTATAACTCGAGGACAAATAAATCCAAAATAATGAGTTATGCATATTTTTATAGAGAATTTAACGCTCTACAAAAAAGGTCTCTTATGATTTTTCGCTAAGTCTCCTGGTTCAAAAGTTATTCGAGCTTAAAGTTTCATTTTTATATAATAATCAATATCTATCAATACTATCAAGTACATTTATAAAATAAACACTTGTGTTATAAAATATATTACTTTTTTGTAAATTTTTATTTATTTATGATCAATATATGTAAACATAATATTTTTTGGAATTATGATCAGTACGTACGTTTCTTCGATTTAAAAAACTGAATTTTTTTTATTATTTATTCAATGTCTTTAATTTTATAAAATTTATTACTATAGTATATGGTACTATTACTTTTTTCTATTAAATACATATATTGTACAAAAAATGAACGTCCATGTCAAAAATGAATTACTATGAAATTACTATAATATAATAATATAATATTATTTTTCATAGGTGCAAATTAATTTCCATAGAAAATGTTTGATCATCGCTCAACTCAGATGATACGTACCAAATTTAATTAAAATCAGTTTAGTTAATCGATCGTAAAAGAATAGCTAAAAAAAAATGAAAAATCCATATATGTATCAGTATATAAACTTGACCTTTAAATTCATAAATAATTTTCATGTATTTATCCTTTGCAGACACGGTGAACCTTGGAAAGAATTTCGTACGCGGGTCCAAAAACCAATTCTTCAACCACAAACAGTCAGGAAATACATTGCACCGATCGAAGAAGTGACGAGAGATTTTATCAAGAGGTACGAACAATTCGACTAGGTTAAACCACCATTTTTATTTAAAAATGATTCTTATCGATATATTTTATACATTACAAAAATCTTTAAAAATCGAAAAACATTTTCTAGTTTTTTTTTTACGAATAAATCATACATTATTTTAAAAAAAAAACGTACAACCACTTTTGTATATATTTTTCGGTCTGGAATTTAAAAAATGTTATTTGACTATGTAATTAAAAAAAAATGTCATCATCATATTTTGCTTTCACAGGATTGAAGAAATAAAAGGAAAAGACGACGAAGTTCCAGCCGATTTCGATAACGAGATTCACAAATGGGCTCTCGAGTGTAATGAATTTGTTTTGAAAGATGTAACTTTTATTAACGCTATTTTGAAGAAGAAAGAATTAATTTGGGGGTTTTCGTTGTGACAGGTATCGGCCGTGTCGCACTGGACGTGAGACTCGGTTGTCTAAATGGAAATCTAGCTCCCGAATCCGAGCCTCAGAAAATAATAAACGCTGCCAAATTCGCTCTAAGGAATATCGCCGAGTTGGAGCTGAAAGCGCCGTACTGGCGATATATCCCGACACCTCTCTGGTCTCGTTACATTAAGAACATGGATTATTTCATCAAGTCAGTGCAATTATAGCGTTAACTGCCCTCGTTTAAGGTAGTTCTAACATAAAATCATTGTAATAAGATTTCGTTGGAAATTTGTGGAAAATTTTCCTGTTTTCCTCAATTAAAAAAAAATCTCATTACTTCATTATTCATGATTTTCATAGGTATATAACGAGCACGAATCACCTTGGATGACCTTGAATTTTGAATATGTTGTTCTTGAATCGATTTACAACTTATCTTAATAAACTTAAGCTCAAAAATCATATGGTACAGAGATAAATTAAGAAACAAATTTTTGATTTGACTGTAGTGTTAGAACTACCTTAAACGATATTCAAAACGAAATTATAGACTTTAATGGCGACATAATTATTTTATTTGCTGCCGAAATTACGTCTTGTTTTTTGAAATACTTTAGAATTTGCATGAAGCACATCGATGCGGCGGTGGAACGATTGAAGAGCAAGAATGACGTCGCCGAGAAAGACTTGTCCCTGGTGGAAAGAATTTTGGCCAAAGAATCCGATCCAAAGATGGCTTATATTTTAGCTCTTGATCTTATTTTAGTTGGAATCGATACGGTAAGTTTTTTCATGGTTCCTACGCGCTAACGAGAAAATGAGATTGACTCAAATAGAGCCTCAAGAGCCAACTGGAGATACTCTCCCTGATAAAAGTTTTTCGTGATAATTTGAAGACTTCGCATTTTTGACATAAATTTGGCAAATTTTTTTTCTGTTAGCTATAATTTTAATTGTTTATTGTTTAAACAATTAATTACAAATGCTAAAATTCAGTGAAACTTTATTATTTTTGTAATGGGTTCATCACCGTTTCTTGTTTATATTCAGAGAATATATAAATTTTCTATAAAAAATAAAATGTCAAAATTTAGAAAATTCAGAGACTGATAATTCTAAGATTATTTAATGAATCATTTTACAGTTTGACAAAACATTTATATATTTTGAAACAACGCACACATATAAAATTATATATAGCCACTTTTTATCGTCAAGTTACATATAATTGAAAATGTAACTAAACACGGTTTCGATCGTAGATCTCTATGGCTGTTTGTTCAATTTTGTACCAACTGGCCACACGTCCTGAAGAGCAGGAGAAAATCTTCGAAGAACTGAGAAATATTTTGCCAGATCCTGCAACTCCGCTCACGACAAAACATCTTGATCAGGCTGTTTACATGAAAGCTTTTGTTCGAGAAGTTTTCAGGTTTGATTTCTCTTTACTTTGTCATTAACTATAAAATTTTATAATTGGAGGGAGTCTGAATTTTTATTTATACAATTATCTCTTATTGGCAAATATTTTTATTTCGTCGTTTTCATCTGCAGAGTTTACTCCACGGTAATTGGAAATGGAAGAACTTTGCAAAATGACACTGTTATTTGCGGTTACCACGTACCCAAAGGAGTGAGTATAATTTTTTTTACTCGACCGCAGAAATTAATTACGTTTTTTTTTAATTTTCTCTTCATTTATTGTTATTTTTACATGTATTATAGCATATACAGTGAGAAAAAATGTTGATTGAATCTACTAAAATTTTGTTGATTCAATCAACATTTTTTTTCAGTGTATTGTTTTTTTTTCAGTTTTCAAATTTCAACATTTTTTTTCAGTGTATTGTTGAAATAATAAATAAATGTATTATTCATTATTTGTTTCAGGTACAAATTGTATTTCCCACTCTCGTCACTGGCAACATGGACGAATGGGTCGCGGATTCGAAAAGCTTCAAGCCCTCCAGATGGCTCAAAGACTCTGCTGACAAGCTTCATCCCTTCGCATCGCTTCCTTACGGTTATGGAGCTAGAATGTGTCTTGGACGAAGATTTGCTGATCTTGAGATTCAAGTACTTCTCTCCAAGGTACTATTTCTCACCTTTACTATCACATTCGAATTTTTGTGTGTTCGATAAAAAATTTATTTTCGTTCAAGATATTTATTGTCGTTTATACAGCAAGTATTAAACTTGTAGATTTAGTGTATTCAAACATATTTTTGTATTTAAAACATTTTTAAGTATTTTTTTAAGTGTTAGTAAAATAATTATTTTATATACATTTAAAATTATGTTTGAAGATTATCCAAGGCACATCTTTTTAAATATTTAACTAACAAAATGCCATTATTAAATTATTTTATTCTTAGAATTTTTAATAAATTTGAATATAATATTTCATATTTTACATTTTCTTTTTAGCTTATACGTTCCTACAAATTGGAATATCATCACCAACCACTGAACTACAAAGTTACGTTTATGTATGCACCTGACGGCGATTTGAAATTTAAACTGACCAAAAGATGATTTTTCTTTTAGGAAATGTAATATATTATTATAAATAAAATGGATATTTATTTATGTACTTTTTAATATTATTTTATTATATACTCCTTCATCTCTACATTTTCGAGTTTCGCTTTTTTATAACAGTGTTATCTTTCGATAAATTTCAACTTGAGCGGGCCTTTCGGGGTGTAAAGAGGATTTATGTGATAATCCAATCTTTCGTAATTGTACTCTATCCTGAAGGATTGTAAGATCTGAAAAGATAAACAGTTAATTTTAAACAATGTGTTTCTTTATGAAATTGTGACTATTGTTTAGTCAAAAATGAATAAAAAATAAAATAAATAAATAAATAATTAAAAATAAATTCTTGACGTTAAATTCGTAAATTTCTAACTCTGTATTTGTGCCAAAAATCGTAAAGATCCCTGCAGTTTTGACGTTTATTGATAACTTTTCAACTATTCGATGAAATGATTTCAAATTTCTCACAAAATGTTTTCATACACTTAGAAACAAATTTGAAAAAAATATTTAATTCTCGTACATTTATAAATATTTTTTATACATCCTTTATTTTTTTTTCTTACTTTGCTGATGACGATAATCATTTCGAGATCGGCGAATCTGCGACCGAGACACATTCGTCTACCATAGCCAAAAGGCAACGAGGCGAACGCGTGCCGTGTCCCATTTTCCCCCAGCCATCTTTCGGGAATAAATTCGTCGCATCGTTCGAAATACTTTTCTTGATTGCTGATCACGTAGTGTTGGAATATCACTTGCACCTGTTACATTATTTCGTTATTCATACTCAATCGCATTCATTATCGTAACCAACAGAGTGTTACGCATACGGTCTTCATGCATAGAAAATTAATTGAATTATCCCTGTTTGAAATTTAAGGTCGAGAAATTGACGAACTTACTCCTTTAGGAACGTGAAATCCTCCTATCATCGTGTCTTTCGTCGTAGTACGTCCGTTTCCAATAACCACTGGTCGCATCCTTGAAAAAACATTAAAATGATGATGAACAAAAATAATGTTGACAAAAATAATCAAATATTTAAGAATATAAAAACGTGACACGCGGGTAAGATAAAAATAGACGAAATTGGTTACACATTTTTTTCTTCGAATTCGATAATATTTAAGAAAAACTACAAATCGAACGTTTTATTTTTTGATAAAAGGAGAATAATGACTAACTTTTATTTTCTTCGAAAAATGCACTTTCCCCGAGAAAAACATGCAGCAGGATTTTTACCGACCGGACAACTTGAACATCTCCTTATATCTATTGGTCGAGTTACATGAGGTTTAGCCGGATGTATATGCGAAAGTGAACTGTAGATATGTTATATTTTTTATACGATATTGAATATAATTTCAGTTTTCTGATAGTGAAAAATTAAGTATTATAAACGATTAAATGTTCAAAATTATCCATAAAGTTGTACAAAAGCCAGAGTCTTACAAGAAGTCATCAAGCTATTTTTATTACTAAACAAATTATATTTTTTTAGGTGATATGGCCATGGCAGTAAAATCACAAATTTTCGTCTTATACTTTTTTTCACGTATAAAGCGGTTTGCGAGTTCAACAAGAAAAGTTGTTGCAAATACTCGAAATACAAGATTATCCAAGGTAACGTGTATTTGCTATGTATTTAAAAAAATTTAGATCAGACTTAAGAAAAAAACTAAACAAACCTTCTTCGATGTTGTATAAAAATGTGTGTAAAATTTTAGAAAGCTTCACCATGTAGAAGTTGAAATATTTATTGTCGAAGATTGCAATATAAAACACGCGCTCTTATGGAATAATGCAAAAAAATGTGATTTTTACCAATAAATATTTTGACTTCTGCATCGTGAAACTTCCTAAAAATTAACACACGTGTGCATATGACGTTAAAAAAAGTTTATGGAAAATTTTAGCAAAATGTGAGCTAAACGATACAATGGTGCAATTACCTTAAAGTGAAGTTCCAAACAATTTTACATTTTTAAACATACGAGGAACTTTTGAGAGAGTTATCCAATCATAATATCAGATATGAAACTAAATTTGAGTAAATCCAAGTTAAAATTATATACTCAAAAAATATTTGTTTAATTAAAAAATGTATTAACGTCTCGTTTAGAAATACATAATATTATCTCGTTTGAAAATTATATATGTTTCAATGATGTGTCCTTGAACAAATGTTTGTGCATAAAAATAAATGAAGAGAAACCTGAAAGTCTCCTTGATGCAAGCTTTGAGATATCTCAGTTTTTCTACATGGTCGCGCTTCAGTCGCATGTCTTCGAGCGGAAGCTCACGCTCTATCTCTTCGTGAAGGATCGCTTGTTTGCTTGGATTGCAGGCGAGATGATAAAGCACGGAGGCTACCGCATTAGCGGTCTGAAAGTAAGTACAGTCATTTTGTAGAAACTGTGTCTACACAATTACGTTAAAATGCAATCTTGAATTATCGAGTCTTACAATAAAATATTTATTCGACATTTTTTTAAAATATTTCTTTGAAGTCATACCAACCGTGTCGATACCGACGAGAAATAAATCAAGAGCGAGAATCGTCGCTGTTTTTTCATTGTCATTACCGTCCAGTTTTAGAACACGTTCGAGGAGGGAAAGTTCTTTGGAATCTTTCCCAGTTTGTTCGGTTATTCTCTCGAGAGCAATTTTCGTATACTTCGAGGTAAACCTGCAATCGCGAAACATTGATTATTATGTCCTGCAGTCGTAACCGGACAAATGTTATTTTCTTTGTTAATAAAAAAAATGTATATTCTATGTATCGAATTTAATCCAATAAAATAATAACGAAGCAAATGAGCTATTCCACACCTATTTTTGAAAAAGTTATGGCTATTTAAAAAAAGAGCATTTTTATTCAAAAATTCATAACTTTTTTAGGATTGGGTGAAAAAATCTGAAAAAATTCTCAGTAAGGTTTTCAATAGGGTAGAAAATGATAAAAAAGTTTCAGCAAAATCGAAAGGGGTCAGGTCTAAAAGTGTTCGAAACGGTGTGGAATAGCTTAAATAAATGAATTAAAAAATGTTAAAAATAATAAATAAATAAAAATAGGAGAATTGAAAAAAAATGAGCAAAGAAAGTTTGAACGACTAACGAACAAGTTAAAAAAAAATCAACGAAGAAGCTCACTCGAGTATGGTATCGAGAGCTTCGACGTAACGCAGCCACGTGATGGTAGGAAAAATTTTCCAGAAGGGAATTTTTAATTCGAGAATACCGACGTTCGTGAAAAAAACGTGAACGGCGTCGATCAGCTTTTGCGTCTCGACGTCAGCCTCGTCGTCCATGCATCCGAGTCTTGTGTCAAGGGCGATTCGTGCGATCGCTTAAAATTCAAATTCGTTTTAATATTTTTGGAATAATTTCCGGGGTGATTATGTCAAATTCGCAGACTCACATTCCAGTGACCATTTGTTTATCTCGTTGAGAAAATTTTCCGGTGCCTCGGCATTGGCGTCCCTGATCTTCGTTATCCTAGAAATAGAGAATTGTCAATATGAATAAAATACGAAGTAATTAATAATACTTTAACTAAATGAAACTAAAAAAAGAATTAAAGCTAAAACGCAATTTAACTTAAATTTATGGTAGAAAAATTAATGTACATGTCAAAATTCTTTTTAACTTTTGAACAAAATTACAGATAATTGAAAAAAAATGGACAAATTTGTGACAAAAAAATATGTCAAGTCTAAATTGTTACGACACATTAATTTTTGTCAGGGACTGTCTTTCCAATTTCTTCTCAAGGTAAATAAAAGTGGCGTGACGGTCTATATTCAAAAGTTCAACCGTAGGTGTAAAAACTGAATATAAAACTATATCACCAGATTTTTTTTGAAGCAGCACTTCTTCAAAATTTGCATAGACCTTCTTCCGCATTATATTAAAATGTAGATATGCAAAATTTAAACAGGCTTTACCACGTAATATTCAAGACATTAATAATTTAAAAAAAATTGTAACTTTCAACAAGAGTTCAGATGGTTAAACGTTGAAGAAAAACTTAAAAATAAAAAAAAATCTACACTTGACTTCTAATTGACAAATAATCTTCGTAAAATTTAACAGACACGTTTTAGTACGACATTGAAGAAATTTGTGCAAATTTTCGATAAATTTCGTCTCAATTGAATTTTGCGGGACTGCCTGTTACACTTTCATGTAATTAAAATAAAAAGTGCTCACCTTCTGACGAAAGCCGAGCTGGCTTCTTCGATTGCGGCAATGTACATGCTGGCAGTTCTCGGTTGGAGCATCACTTGTTGCACTCTGCTGCGAAAATTGTACCAGCTTTCACCGTGGCTGTTTTAAAAGAGCGAAATAAAAAAGAAACAACGGAAACAACAAAGAGAATGAAAAATGTGTGTAAATTAGTATACACGTCGGCTAAACCCCTATTTCGGATAAATAACGTTTCAGGAGCGAGGAAGAATAAACGTCAAACGGGAACGGCGAAACTTTTGTTGTGAAATCGAAGATCGCTCGTTACGCGCGGGAATAATAAAGATTTAAAAAGCGTGTCTGACGTTCTCCCGTCATTATTTCACTTACACGGCAATAACTCCGGCCGCGTCCTTATTGCTGAAAAAATCTTTTCTCAAAACGTGCTTGTAGTAGTCGAGGGACGGCATTGATGGGCGATGAGGCATTTTTTCCTCCTGTCGGAAGATTTTTTCAATATCGCTGGGATCGTAAACAAACACCATGTCCGGCCTGCCCAATAAACCCTCAACTTTGACAACATCGCCGTACTCTTTGTGCAGTCGTTTCGAAACTTTGTCAACTTCCTGTATGTCGAAATCACCTGAAATCACATATTGTCCCGCCTCCGCTCTGTCACCTTTTTCTTTGTCGTGACGAATTTTTCGTTGCACGATTTTTTCATATATTTGCTTACTACCATTTATTGCTAGTTGTATTTATTTATTTTATGTCGCACTTTACATATTACCAAAATTTATTCAACGAAATATATTTATTAATGAAATAGACAAAAATTGCACTTATTTATTTATAAATTTTAAAATTTTTATTTTTCGTTTACGTTAAATATTTACTTTACGAAGATAAAGTAAAAAGTAGTTCTAAGGATTTTGAAATTATAATCTTGGAAATTAATAATAAAGTGATGGGTGAATTGAAAGTGATTTGAAAAATAATAAGTTGTTAAATTTTCTAAATACATGAAATATATTTCGAATGTATGAAAATTTGTTATGTAAAATGAGAAAATTATTCGCAAGACACTTTCAGAGTTATCAGACGAATATTAGAATTTTATCATTGCTTTATACACAAAATTCACATTTTATTATAAGCAACATAAACGCTTAGTTCAACATTATATTTGTATATCACATATCTAATATAATATTTTGATAATAAATTACAAACACAAAAAAAGGTTTTACTAAACTTTTACATTTTTGATTATTTAAAAAATTTTATAAAAAGTGTGTTCCAACTATTTATTGATATAACAACTAAATAGCATAGAAATTTACAGATTTATGGTGAAAATATGAATTTTCACCAGTCACGAAAAACTCTCCGATTTTTTTCTAACTAATATTAATAGCAATTACAAATAGTAATCAATATTTTTTTACTTAAATATAGTGTATTATTAAATATGATACGAATTTTAAAAATGTTGAAAGTTACGAGATAACAAATTGAAGAATTTACCAATGTAAGGTAAAAATCGCCAGGTATTCCCGAGCAAAGGGATCGCTCTGGGACCAGGCATTTCCGAGTAGGGACGAACATGCGGAAATATCTGTTCTTCAACTTCCGATGGCAAAGATGAATGAATTTCACCAATCGCACCGTTTGTTTCACTGGTTTTGTAAGATCTCGACTGGTTTGTTAAAACACACATCACGATTTTTCTCACGTTTTTTGACATAATGAATTTATTTAAAAAAAAATGGAAAATAACTTGTTTTTTTTGTCTTTCACGAGCGTCGAGTTTTTCTTGACTTTTTCGTGAAGAGAACTCGACGGCTCTTGAACGCGACTGACGAGAAACTAAACGATTGTCTTCCCCGCAGCAGGGCAAAGACTCTTCTTATTTGCTGGCGCGTTTTTAGAAGGGACTTCATCGCGGAACGAAAGAACGTTTCATTTTTTAATTTTTCTTTTTTTAATTTTTACATTCTCGACATTCTCATTTATTCGCTTTTATTTTGTTCTTACTCTCAATTCGTTCTCATTCAAGGTAGGAAGTCAATATGTGTTTCGAACGATGGATTTCTTTCGCTGTACCTAAACATTCTTTTGTTCGACACTTTTGAAATAATTCGGGTCTAAGTGTATGACTCGGAAGGAACGGGTTTTTAATGAGGCAGATCCGCTTGGCCTTAATGTAATGAGTGAAGAAACCGAAAAATATGTCGAAGAAGAAATTTTCATTCGAATAGAAATTTTTATATAAATTGATTTGATCGGGAAACATTTTACGTAACAAACGAAAAATTTTTAATTATGGGAAAGTTTATTGTTATTTTACGAGACAAAAGTGAAGCTGTTTAAATTACTAGAAAGTGAGAGGTTGGAAGATTGATAATGAAACACAGCTGAAATAATAAAAGCGGTATTAAATTCGCTAAAACCGATTTGGTAAGTTCAAGGCCTGTGGTTTCTAAATGTTAAAACTGCAATTCGAATGCAGGTGGAAATTTATTTTATTTTTATTCAAAATACATTATTCATATGGCACGAAATGTATACTATTTAAAAAAAATTATTCAATAAAAAATCATTTTCCTATTCTTTTAATAAATTTAATAATTTTTCAATTATTACATTTTACTTTAGTATATAATTAAAAAATTATATAAACTTCGTTTATAAAATTTTATTTATTATGAGTAGATTAAAATTTATTTATAAAAAAGATTATAAAAGTTAATTATTCTGGTAAATTAAAATTCTTACCAGAAAAATTTCAATCTCATACTTTCACCAATTTTATGCCAATTCCAATTAAGGGAATTATATTTTTGTACAATGTTAATAGCGAAATGCAAGGCGATGCAATTATTACACGTGCCAAGTTTACGGTGCGATTTTTTCTTCGGCGATCGTAAAGAAATAATTAGCGAATACTCCCACATTTTTTTCTCAGGGAGTGGAAGAGGTGAGAGGAATCTCGCAGAAATCTAGAAATGTCGAAATACTCGCATAGTTTTTTTTTTCGAGACTAGCAGAGCTTCTACGTGGAAAGTCCATCAGTGAAAATGTGTCTTGAATCATGACCAACTTTCCACTAATAACCCACACTTCTTTTTTGATACAACGTACCGTTTGAAATGAAATATTAAAATTTCGAAGGGACGGTATAAATCCGAGTAGAAGCACGTTTCTTTATAATGTGTGTGTATCGATTTTATCGCTAGGAGTCACCAATACTCTGAGTTTACACCTGTGTAGATCTAAAGATATTTTTTTTATTCGTGAACATCTTTATAATACTTATTTAAATATTTTTTTATTTTATAATTTTATATAATTTTATAATAATACTAGCAGGTTATATTGGCTCGGGCGCTTCGCGCCCTCGCGGTAGTCGTGGAATTTACCGACATTAGAAAGGTTTCATTCAAAATCTGTGCTTTTGTGTTAGAAGTGACACCGGTAAACGCCTTTCAGGGATAATTGATTAAGTTATTATAACACTTGATCACAAAATAGACGAAATTTGTATGTACTTTTGACCAAACAACCATATATTTTTTTTTCCCTGAATCCCAATCTGGGGTCTATTTTTTCCGTACACCATCAAAAATTCTAATAAATTTCTAAAAATCATTAAAAAAATAAAAATATTCATTTTTTTACATTTTTTTTTCAATTTACTCAAAATTTTGACGATGTACGAACAAAATGGACCACCGATTCTGATTCAGCACACCAAAATACATAAACATTGGTCGGTATGTT
>JAPYYW010000512.1:0-84457 GCA_030522545.1 Cremastinae sp. A BG-2022a | reverse complement strand
TTCAAGATATATTTTTCATCAATTATTTCTTCAACAACTATGCATCTTCTAAATGGACTTGCCTCGTTTTTCACAGTACGTGTACTGTTTTTTGGAGCCTAAAATAATCAGTTATAAACAATCAGAATAGTTGTCACTTTATAATGAAATCTACTATCGTTATTTCTCTCAGTGTAAGCTGAAAAATCAAAGAATAAAAATTTATTGATTTTGTATATAAATCGATAGTGTAGGTGATACGAAGTTCACCGGGTCGGCTATAGTAATCGATAAAACTATAGAACTACCCTAAAGATGTTGCTTACAATATTATGTATAATTTTCCATAATTTTTGATCTTGAACACAGCATCCTTAACACTATACCTGAGTGCTATTTCCGGGTCTAATAGTTACCAGAATTGTGACAATAAATGAATGGAAATAAGTGACGGTTGTAAATTATTCTAATAACGATATATATGAATAAAATAAGGTGTGTACTGAGGATTGTGGAGTAAGTAGAGAGTATATAAGTAGAGAGGGTGAGAAGCAGGCGAGTGTATGGTCAAGTGCGAGGGAGGAAAAGCAGAATAGCGTGCGAGAGGAGGCAAGAGCGTGAAAGCGGGAAAATGTGGGCGAGCGAGGGAGAAAGAGGATCGACGCGCGAGTAGGGACCGAAGCTGCGCGAGCCGGCGAGAGCCCCGCGAAAACTGGAGACTCAGTTCGCCGCGAGTGTGCGACGAGCGTGGATCGCGCTCGCCTATTTCGTAAATTCGCCGCGTTCGCGGTCTGACCACGTGTCCGTGACTACTTCCTCGATAACTTTTCCCCTCCGACGCGCAATTAACCTTTCGTACTAAAATAAAAAAGTAAATGCAATTTCTTTTTATTCGGAATAAACAATTTTTTGCGGGATTCTCGTTCGACGAACGAATAAATAAATCGGGCTTTGGAAAAACGGCAAAATGCGCGATTGTTTGGTGAAAACTCAGTAAAGCTTCGACTCGGAGCAAAAAAATAAAGAAACAGAAAGAAATCGGTGTGTTTTTACTTCTTGACGATAAACAAACTGCCACGGTGAGTGCGACGGAGAGACGCGTCTCTTGTTATTGTCGCCGACATTGACATTCGATTTTTCGCATCGAATATATACACGCAGTGATCGTGCGAGAGTGATTAAAACTTGAGTGAGTGACTCGCAAGTAAGTGAGAACAGTGCGGAATATAAATAACTGCGGAAGAACTTACATTTTTCTCGAATATCGGAGCACGGGCTCGCTAGAAAAATATCTGCTCGTTGCGACGCCCGGGACGCTCGAGTGATTTTGTTCTCCATTGAAAACAATCAACGCTTCCTCGTCGCTTCAAAATCGGTGAGTCGATTTTTTTAATACACTTCACATTTTTTATTTTCCAACAACCGGCGTCTCGATCAGAATTTATTTTCGTCTCCTCTTGAATCGAAAAGAAAACAATTTCTCGATATGTACTTTTTTCAAATTCATTCTATTTTTAAAAAAATTATATCTTGAATAATTTTCCTTTGGAAAAATCACTCGTAATTCTGTGCCAAAGTCAATTAGAACAATCGCATTTCTTGTGAGTAGAAAAGGAACAAGTTTTTCCGTGAGAGTAATCTGGATCGGGTAAAGTTATTGCTATTTTGAGAATTCATTTTTCTCGCCGTCTTCGACGTTGATTCGCATCCTCTGGCTGCTGTGCAGTGATGTAAGAGAATATTTTCTTATCTCCGCGCGCAATCGATGCGACTCTAACCACGTGTGTATTACATCGAACGATACACTCTGTTCTCTCTTTCTCTTATTTTCGTATCTTCTCTCTCTCTCTCTCTCTCTCTCTCTCTCTCTCTTTTTCTCTTTCTCCCGTGTTTTTGTTTTTCCAACTCGCGTAACGTGGCTCGCGAGAAAATATTTTCGATATCAACAAAATTTCACATTCCGTTACATACTCTGAAAAAATTATGACGAGTGCCGTTATCATTATTGTCTCTCTCGAAAAAGAAAACATTGCTTCATGCGAATAAAGAAAATGTAATCGATTTAAAAAGTCGAATAATTTTTTTTTTTTTCGTTACAAAGTGCCAATTCTATTGGCCGATCGATTAAGGTATAAATAAATGAGTAAATAGCGAAAAAAAAGTGCGAAATAATGCAAATGCGTCGCGCATAATTTTCCTCGCACGTTCCGCCGCGCGTTCTCGGCGCGTGGGAAGTTGCCGTGGTCTCCGTGAAACTGATAAGAGGAAGAGAACGCGAAGAGACGGCAGATAGACGAGAAGGGAGAAAATAAAAATTCGATATTTATAACCAAGCACGGAGGAGAGAAACAATTGTATCGAGAAGAATTGAACTTGGGAGTAAAAGGATCGGGGAGAGGGGAGGGACATGTATATATAAGATTTTGCCTATTGCCTAGTCAACGCGGATAAAAGATAGGAACTGAGGAATTACGAGACACCGACACGAGAGTGGGATTCCCTAATTTAGCATTTACACATATATTTTATCAATTCTTAAATTCTTATTTTTTTACATTGAAAATATTTAATTGGGAGATATTTAGTTTATAAGGTAAACGTCCCAATAGTTGGACAATTTTTGCTATATTATTTTTAATATCAGAATTATTTTTTTCTTAATAAAATCATATGGATTATTTTTCATAAAATATGAAGTTTATTTTTCATAACGTTAATTTATTGGAACAAACTCGCTTAATCTTAGAGACAGGGTCGATTTTCTGTCCAACTGTTGGGTTTATTCTACATATTCGAATATTCAATTATTTATTTACTAAAAATATTATCTCAAATTAAGACATTCTTTGACAGATTTTTTTGTTTAAATATTTTTTAAATGAAGATAAAGTGTGAAAACCTTTAGCTGTCCAACTATTGGGATGTTTACCTTATACAGTGGTTATTTATTTGAAATAATTAAACTTCAGTTAAGTCAAAAAAAAATTTAGCTCATTTTGCAATAAAATTAAATTTTTAGTTTAATTTGATTCTGTATCAATTCTTTGAATCGAATAATTAAATTTATTGATAATAATGAATAATTATTGGAGTAAAATTTGTCTTTTTCCACTTTTCCTCTCGTGCCTATTTTTGTAAACTTTTACTATTCATAGTCTAGAATTTTTACAAATGCTTTTTCATGCGTTTCTCTCTCTCACGCTCATTCTCTCAGTTCCCGGGGCTTTTAATTGCCTGTATAATTAATTTGAATTTTCCAGACGACTCGCCGCGCAGACGATTACAATGTATACCGATCTCTTTATCAAATCTCGCATTTCTTTTTGTTCTCGCTTTGTTCCTTTCGCTCTCGCGAATCGTGGATTATACTTTTTTCCCCGAGCGATTCTTTCACTTTTTCCTCCTCTCACGATCTCGTATCAGATGTTTTCATTTTTTCTGTCAACGATTAAAATACGTGAGTAAGGTTTCAGAACGTTTTGTGCAAATTTCTTTTTTTTTCTTCTCTCTCTTGTTCTTCGGACTGAAAGTTTTGCCCGAATCTCGTTTCTCGTTTTTCCTTCTCTCTCTCTCTCTCTCTCTCTCTTATTCTCGTTCTCTCTCTCTCTCTCGTGCGCGCAAAACAATTCTCTTTTCGCGGAGAAATGTACGATCTGAAAGTCAACCGATGGACTAAAAACAGAAACGTTCCCCATTCAAATTTCTGAAATCTTCGAAATTCGAAACTCGCAATTTTCACCTCGACGGGTCCGAGTTAAATCTCGATGAAAGTAATCTTTATTTAATAAAATAAAAAATCCATACGATAATGGAGAAAAAAAAACGTATGAATAATTAATTAAAAACGAGAATAGTGGACAAAAATGAGCGACAAAAAAAATTTTGTTTTCTTACTATATTGTATGTAAAAAATGAAAGAAAAATGGGATTTTTAGGGACAAAAAAAAACAAGTATAATAAATAATTGTTTAGCAGAATAAGAATAAGGCTCGCGCGAGTACGAGAGTCGGATTATTGAGCATTGTTGCCGGTCCAGGTTAAAAGATAGCGCGGGGCGAGCGAGTCAGCGCGAACGACCGCGGAGTGGGCAAAGCCGTAGACTCTGTGTGTTTGCGCCGGCCCTGCGGGGTCTCTGACCGACCGTCCGCGCCTCTCAACTCGCGAGACTCGCTTGTCCACGTTTTCTCTCTTTCCCTCTCTCTCTCTCTCTCTCTCTCTCTTTCTCCGAACAAGTTCGTTAGCTTTTAGCGTTACATTATTAACTGAACATATATTTTAAACATAATAGAAAAATCAAACACAATCTTCAAAACCAATTTATTCGCATTAAACTCTCGTTTTTTAATGTATTTTAAAACACATTTTCATATTCAGATGTAAATTCTTTTTTTAAACGACACAAACGTCGTTAATTTATTATTTATCTTTTGATAAAGCTCTTTAAAAAGTTTACGCGAGTTCTGCTCGTTCGATGAACTAGCAGTCGACGCAGTTTTCCCTCGAATATAGAGATTGAAATCGATATAATTTCGTGTCTCGCCGCGCTGCCTCCCGTGTAGACGTCGTCGTCTCTTACGTAATTTCTCTGTCCGCTTCGCGAAGACACGAAAGAGACGAGAACGAGTCCCGCGAACGCGAGAATATATGCGTCTCTGGACTCTTTCATTTCTTTTTTTTTTCTTCAAATCGAAATAGAATCTTTTTCTCACGAAGGACGATCGCACTCGTATCTTTCACAGGAACCTTTTGAGACGAATTTTTTTATTGAAAAATTTTGCTGCAATTCTTGGTATATGCAAACATTGGACTTGAATTTTTATGCAAGTATATTGCATGTGTTTGTGAATGACTTGCATTTTTTTGTACATAAAAAATTATGATTATCATGATTTTTTGGAGAAATTAATGAATAATTAGTGATAATAATGAAAATAGCAGTGTTCGGGTGTGTTTTGAAGTAAATTTGCAAAATAAAGTGGAAAGTCACGTGTTAGTTGGTAGGAAAACGTTATAAAAGGTTCTCTCCGGTTATCACTCGTCCGACAGCCACGCGACCCGTGCCTGACCACATCCCGACCGTTTCTACTTGCCCTCGATACGTACACGTGTACGTTATATCTCATTTCTTCTCTCTCTCTCTCTCTCTCTCTCTCTCTCTCTCTCTCTCACACGCTTCTCTCTTCTGGAACATCAGCTAGCGAGAGAACTCGAATTTTCACCACTTTTTTCTAAAATTAAATCCACCATTTCATAACCATGAGAAATGGGAAAAGGCCTTAAAAAAATGTTGTGGCTTACTGCTCTGAAAATCGTAAAAATGGGAGGGCAATTTTTCTCTCACCTTGAATTTCATTACAAAATTATAGCATTCGCATAAAAATTTTTTTCGAAGAATGTCCCCATAAATCGAACAATTAAAATTCAAGCCTCGGTCATGCAGTTTCAGCTCTCGAAATCATACTTTTATTTGCTTCTGGTGACATTGGAAATTTTATTAGCTTTAAAAAACAACGTTGCTCGCTCATTTTTTACCACTTTCGTAAAAGCTTTGTAGAATTTTTTAAACACTTTTTTATCACAAGATAAATTTTAATATACATATTTATTAGTGTGAAAAATTCCAGAGGATTTTTTTTCCAGCAAAAGTAAAGAGATGTAGCGAAAAGTGTTACATAAATACAATTTTCTAAAAGGATATACGCGTTTATGTACATTTTGTTGCTCGCTGCTCAGATTCTCACGGATTTAACAGATTTTCAACTCGCACGATTTTTTTTCTAATAATTTGCTAAAAAACGAGGATTGAATATTTGTAACGTAATTAATGAAAATAAAACGATATAGGATGTAAATATGTAGGAAGAGCCGTAGTGGGTTGACTCGTCGGATTCGAACTAAAACGGCCGAGAATAGAACGCACCGGTTACCCAGACTTGCGAAGCGTGCGCGAGTGAAGACGCTAAAGAGAGAACGACCGCGTGCTTCGTTTTTCTCTCTTTCTCTCTCTCTCTCTCTCTCTCTCCCTTTTTCGCTCTTTTCTTTTCTTCGCAGCCGGGTTGCGAATACTCGTTCAGTACTCGAATAACTCGTATTCCGTATTTTTGCGCGCGGGAATCGCGAATTTATGCGTTTATTTAATGTCCTCCCGGGCTATCCTGCCCCCGAGGGATTCCTCGACACTTTGATACAATAATTCCAGTAATTTGCCTCTCGCGTTATATAATTGCCCGGATATTCAAATTAAATCGATAATATTCGAGCAATTAAATTTACGGTCCTTCCCCGTAATCGTAAATTCGTTGCTCGCCTCCCCAAATTATTATTTATCGATCCTCTCTACGAATCAGAGGATTAATCGGGAGAATAATTGGAGCTCGATCGAAGCGACTGCCCGGGATAAAATTATTATTTCACGTGATGCGCTTTGTTTTGTTTTGTTTTTTTTTCTCTTCTCGATTGAGATTTCAAAGAAGTATAAATATTACGTCCCAGGCACTTGCAGAATGAAATGGAGTCACGTTGAACGTGGATGAATCGGTTATGTAGAAAGGGGGAGGGAGGGATGAGGAGGGGGGGAGGGAGGGAATTGAAACGATAATCGCGGTTTTGTTAAGCTAGCAGCAGATTTCTCTGGAAACTTGGCTCGGCGTGGCTGCCTGCTACTTTATGCGGTGTGTTACGTCTGCTCTCCACATTTTTACGAGACTACGAGCTTACGTACACTTTATACACATTCCATACTCGCATATATATAAATTATCCGTACGCGTGCATTAATTCTGGATTTCTATTATATAAAAGACCGAATTGTAACCTTTTCCATCCTTCATAGACACACATTATACGAATACTTCGTCCTGATGCCTTTTTAATTAAATTTTTTGCCCAGTGTCCTATACAGCTTTTACCGTTTTGAAAAAAAGTTTCATGAATTTCCGGAAACTCGTGTATTTTATTTTTAACTGAAATTCATAAATAATCAAATTGGACAAATTATAATATTCCTTGAAGAAAAAGTTTATTATGTTTACAAATTCATTTAATTAATTTAGAAAAATTTTATTGAACTAAACTAATACCTTAAGGAGAAGTTTATTTTATTTTTAATAAAATCATTTTGCTAATTCAGGAAAATTTTTATAAGATAAATAATTTCTTTACAAAAAAAAATACGTTTTAATAATGCGTAAAATGTGAATTTCGCCGACGAAAATTAATTTTAATATTACAAAGCGAAGAAGGTAAAAAAGGTAGCAAAATAACGATGAGTTGAAAAAAAGTGAGGAAAAAGGGATAAAAAGCAGCGTGGAGAAAATACGGTACGGCAAAAAGCGTTTGAGTGAGTCGGTGAGCGGGCATGCCCTGCAAGAAAACGCAGCTTTTCTCTCTTTCTCTCCGCCTCTTGGTGCATTGACCGCGGTTGACCACACGTCATCGAATGAGTGACGTCACGGTTCGAACACCCGGGCTCGAACGTCACGGTTCGTCGAGTTTTTTCCCCCGCTCCGAGTCGAAGAAGATTCGACATTTTTTTTCTCCTTCTCTCGTGCATCTGGGAAGTTTACACCGAAAAAATTCCTCCGTGTATACTCCAGGAAATACGCATATCGCGCGAGAAACTCCGACCGTGATTTTGCATCGAGAAAGATCTTTCAAGGAATTTTCCCTTTTTTTCTTCTATTCGATATTTTTTGTATTAATTTTTTTTTTACGTAGGATTCAAATGTTCGTAAATTATAGAATATAAGGTTCACAGAGGATGGAAGTTAATGTTTTAAAAAATATATGTATTTATATGGTTAGAAGAATTTTTTTTTTTTCATTACTTGCATAGATGCGTCCGAGTTTCGCGCGTCGAGTTATATAGCGCAGATTGAATCGCGGTAGTCTATAAAGAGCGATGACGAGTTCATCCTACACGAAATGTGTATCAGGGACGCTGATTTGTGTACGGGAAGTGCGCTGCTAAAATTCTCCCCGTAAAACTTAATTTTATATGGATTAAATTTCGAATTATCGCAAATTTCGAATTTTTAACACAAAAAATGTATATCTTTTTTTTATATTCAAATTTTACGTAAATGTATATTAAAATTTGACATAAATTTTCAGTAATAATTGTATCAGCGAAAATACGCAGATTCGCAAGTGAATAATTTCTTCTTCATTCTTCATTTAGTCCATGTTCGTTATTTGTCGTATTGTTAAGGCAATTGATTAATTTTTTATGAAAATATTGCAAAATTCTTCTTTTCGGTTGCGGAAAAAGGCGGAGGCAGGGCGCGAGTGAGAGAGATGGTGAGAGAGAGAGAGAGAGAGAGAGAAGATCGAGGGGAGGGAGAAAAGTACCGTTAGGCGTTCGTAACTGCACTGGGAAGACTTGCACAGCTCGAGTGTGGCACTTTTCTCTCTCTCTCTCTCTCTCACTAGCTCTTGATGTTGGAGGTCGTAATGGCCGTAGGTCCAGGCTGAGCAGTATGGAAATGTTAGTCTCAGCGATCCTCAATACATTCTAACTGAGGCATAAAATAAATATTTATAAAAACTACTATATTTAAATATAAAGAAAAAGCGAAAACTTGATCAAATATAATAAAAGAATTTCAGAAATCTCTTCCCATTAATAATAAAAAACTGAAAAAAAATCTTTTTTTCAAATACGTAGAACAGTACACAATTTTAGTTAAACTTTTTTGTTGTTAAATATACGCATTATTGATATTTTTGAGGTGAAAATTTGAAAAAAAAATTGATTTGTTTAGTTGAGGAAATGAAATAGGGAATAAATAGTTGGTCGGTTTATAGCTCGTTTTCGCAGTCTCGAATCGGCGCTTCTTCTGGGAGCGGACAAATAGACGGGCGAGCTTGTCCCTGAGTGTGTATGAGAGCATTTAAGCGATTGCATCGTGGCAAAATGCAGCCAAGAGCCGAGGAGAGGAACGAGCGAGCATCGAGAAAGTCCCGCCAACTTTCTCCAACGCGATCGCGAGTTCTCGACTTGTTTCTCTCTCTCTCTCTCTCTCTCTCTCTCTTTCTTTCTCTCTTGGCTTAACTTGCACCACGGGTCACCAGGCATGGACATTATAAGAGCGAACGCTGGCGAGCACGCGCTCGGAGAAAGAAGAAAGAGAGAAAGAGGGAAGCTGCGTTGTCTCGTAAAGTGAGACGAAAAATCGTTTTGCACGTTCACTACACGTACACTCACGTATGGGCCATTCCATTCTCCAAGTACCATTTTCAAAATCAAGTTCAAGCAGATACAATAAATTCAATAATCATTCCAAAGAAATTGATCAATTTTTTTTTAAATTTCCAAATTGAGACCAAATATTGATCATTTCACTTGCGAAAGGTGCATAGAAGTTTCAAAAAAATTGTTTATTATTTTCTGATGTATATTGCCAGAAAGAATGAAATGTCGGTATATCAAATCAAATCTAGGCATAATCAGAATTTTTTTATTTTAAAAATAAATTTAATCAGCAGTGATTAAATATCTTACGTTTTTATTTTGAAATATTTAACCAGTGATTGAAAATCGTTTATACGTGATCATAATTTCAATCATACTAATAAATTTTTTAAATCATCAAAATTGACACTAAATATTTATCATTTAATTTGCGAAATATTACACAAAAATTCGTCGATAAATATATTGTCAAATAAATGCGGAAAAAAATTGGAATGTCAGCATATCAAATCAAAATTAAGCATTGGATAGAGAACGAAAATGTTTTTATTTTGGTAAAATCGAATCAGCGATTAAATCTCGTTCAGATTGTAAAATTTCACGTGTATTTTTGACTTTGTCGTTTGGCAGGATGAAACGCCTTGTATGGACACGTTGACTCAATATAAATGTGCACTTACCCTGGAATAGATATAGCCGAGTGTATGAAAGCGCACGCAGACAGGCAGCGAGGCAGGCGGACAAGTTTCGTATGTAATAAAACGGTGCAAGCGCGCTCGCGCGGGCGCGATTCGTGCATGCGCTTCGGACTTTTAAACGAGGACGATAGAGATCTTGAACAAAAAAATTCTGAGCAAATAAGAGGCGAGAGAACGCGACGATATTAATAACAATAAAAAACAATGGAAATAAAAAACAGGGAAAGATTTCGCAAAAGATATTTACACATGAACACGCGATATTTATCATACGAAAACATTTACGGAAATGATCTCTTTCGAAATTTTTCACTCACTGCATTGTTTGTAAATAAACGAATAAAAAATCGCGCATCGCATTTGTATAAGAATGGCAAAAATACAATAATGTGCAACAATTATTGTGTTTTTTAAACAAAATATATTATCATATCTTCTTCTTTGAGGAAACGAAGCGCGAACGTGTCCAACGACGTGACGATTGCAAAAATTGTTTGAGAGAAATTCGAAATATTACCATACTTGTACATTCTTTCCTCTCTTGTTCTTTCAAGCTTCTAATTAATATTGCTCACAAAATTTGTTGGTCCAACCATTTTTCTTCGATACTTTCCTTTTTACTCAATTTTTTGGGCTTCGTTTTTTTTTTCGTGACTAACACTTAATATAATTTCGTCTATGCGACGCGCAAGTATTCGCGTATAAATTGACCACGTACGCGATTAGAGAGAAGCGAGAAACGCGAAATAGAAAGCCGAGCGAAGAGAGCCTACGCGAGTCAACGATACGTACATGCGCAGCTGCGGGCTATTTTTTATTTTTCTGATGATTTTTGAATAATGTTGAAAGGACAGTTTCTCGACAGAATAATTTCTCAGTCCACGCAGCAGGTCCTCCTATAAAAGACTTGAAATGAAAAAAATTAGTATAAGTATAATAAAATTGAGCTGCCCATTTCTAAAAAGAACGAAATTTCTTTTTTTTTTCGCGATTGATTTTCTTCACTGACGTCTTGTGAATACATTCGTAACGCGTACGTCAATTAGAGTTCTCAAGTGTCAAGTCTTACACAATAGCAAGCGTGTCCAAAATTTGCAATGATGACCTTGTCCGATGGAATTGACATTAGGTAACTACCAGAAAAAAAAGAAACCCTCGGTTTCTCTCTCTCTCTCTCTCTCGTTCTCTCGTAACATTGTCCCCAAAATAGGCCAATGACTTCACGTTACGTTATTTCGATCTTGGTTATAAATTGACCTGGTCATTCATTCTTTAAAAATTCATGAGCCAGCACTACAAGATTGATTTATAATTTTTTTGCAATTATTTGAAATATTTAAAATACCATTGCACATTTTTCAAAAATGTTTAGCTGCACTAAAATAATGTCTGAAAAAATTGTGTTACGATGACGGAGAAAATTAATTTTATACATTTCCGAAATCGTTATCATATTAAGAGCAATGATTATTTCATTTTATATTTCTCACAGTACAATTCGGAAAAAAAATACAGATTTTTCATTTTCTTAACCGAGTTAATTATTTAATTATGTTATTATTGGTAATAAATGGTTTTAAAAGTTGTTGAAGGAAATTGTCGAGATTGGTAATAAAATAGAAAGTGAAGCATTTGCGAAAACTATAGGTATATATCAGTGGATATAAGAGTGGCGAAGGAGGAGGCAGTGTCGTTGACTGACACTGGCCCACAATTGGTGCGTTAACACCTGTCCGGTGTGTAGGTCAGCCGGCGATTTGAGATCAGTGAACAGAAGCCGGCTCGAAATAAAATCTCCCCGTGCAAAGCCGACGATTTAGAGTCGAAACGAGAGAAAAATCGGGAGAAAGGTGTCCTCGGAAAAGTGAGAGTGCCAGGACGAAATAAATTTCATTCCGGATTAAAAATGACGACCGATAGTGCGCTAAAACGCGCATCGGCGAAGAAAAAAAAATTACGCTTTCGAGAAATTATTCTTGCGCGTGCGACAACTCCACGAAAATTCAAGCTGAAACGATTAACCTACTTTTCGACTAATTAATTGATACTTCGAGAGAGTCTTTTAAAACGTTTTTTCAAACTGAGTTTGTCGTTGCTTTATTTTATTTTTTTCCTAAAACACAAGGTATAAATAATTCCAATTTGATTGGATGCAAAGCAGAAAACTGACGTCGCGAGGGATAATTGATTGGACTTGATGAGAAATTAAATGGGAAAGAGAATGAAGAAAAAAAAATGGAGGTCGAAATAAAAATAAAAACCGGGAGTTCCGAATCGTCGAGATATGAATGAAAGTCTGGTCGTTAGTCACGTAGGAAATGGATGAAAAGCGAGAGTAGACGCAGGTATATTAGCCAGACGAACGAGAGAGCGTGGACTCTGGCGCGAACGCGCGCGCGCACGAGAACCTGCGCCAGGAAGCGAGACCGCGAGATCGCGGTACGTCCAACTTTGTACCTCGCGAGCTTCGTGCGCTTCGATGAAAATGAGAAGAAAAGAGAGAAAGAGAGAGAGAGAGAGTGATCGAGACAGCCAATAAATATCACTGTAAAAAATCTGGTGTTAAAATGATGTTAATTTAAACACCATTCTATGATTTATATAGTTCCTACCGTTTGGTGTAGAATGGCATGGTGTTAATAGATGTGGTTTGTTTAGAGTTACTCTGGCATAAATTATGTCGCCGAGACAAATTTCACTTTTTATAAATATTTATCCGCACTTCTGCTATAAAAATTTTCATTTTTGACAAATGAGGACGATTGATTTTACTTTCAAGTTGAATTTTTTTTCAGAGTTGATTAATCGCTGTTAACTTTACCAACTCAATGATCGTCGTTGACATTTTATTTATTGATTTTATTTTTAACTAAAATGAAATAATTGTATTATTGAATTGGTTTTCGAGGTACACTAATTTTCCAACTCGATTATCGTCGTTGACGCTTAATTTATTTATTTTTAAAATTAAAAAAAAAATAATGGAATTGTTGAAAAATCGTCGTGAAAAGAGGCGTAGAATTTTTAACGACAATAATCGAGGAAAAAAAGTAACCGTACGACTAGTTGCGTCATTGAACATGCGACCAAGGTCAGAATATTTAATTGCGTGAATTGTTGCCTAAAAAATAGAGGATGGGGAAAAGCGAGAGAGCCCGGGATAAAGGAGAGAGCGAGAGAAATGGAAGAGAGAAAAAAAATAAGAGGAATAAAAATTGTGAGCTCGTTCATTGAAATTCGAGCCTGGGTCTAGAGAGTAGAGCACGGCCCCCGGTTTACGAATGAAATTATGTGTGTCACGGTGAGTCGTTGGCCAGGGCCTTGACTGTGCGCCCGGGGGACCACTTCGGGAAAGAGTGCGAGAGAGGGAGAGAGAAAATCGTCCTTGCTTCTCGCGTGCGGTGGCCGTCAAAAAATCGAATATTAGGAATCTCTGTGTTTTTTATCCTCTCTTTTTGAGAATTCATTCGCTCATTTTTTTGAACGCGATTCCACTAGACTCGTCGAGTTAAAAAAGAACCACAACCGTGAAGATATTCCTCGAAATCTGGAGCGAAGGTCACGAGCCTTTCCCGCGCACGACTTTCGAATCTCTTTTTTTTTTCCTTCGCCTCTTCTCGAGAGACCTTCCACGTTCCTCGATCCAAAAATTAGCTCGATTATCGCGAGAAATTATTATTTAGATAATTTACCTCTTCGTGGTAAATTTTTTAGTCGAACCATCAAATGAATTTATTCAATCATTCATCGACATATTTTTTATTTCGAATAACTCGCTGTAAAAAATTTTTGCGATCTGCGTCACGTTCCCCTCTTTTTTTGAACACTCGAAAATCGAAAGATGTGTCGATCGAGCCTCGGTCATCGTTGCGTAACATGATCTGAAAGATTGAAAAAAGGTAAAAATAATATGGATGAAAATACTTGATGGAGAATCGTCTTCATTTTATTACTTGTAAAATGTGTTGAAATATTTTTAAGTATTTCTAAAATAAGACTAAAATGAAAGTATACCTGATAATACGTTTACAAACGTAATTTATAAGTAAATGAATATTTTCGGTACAATGATTTGTGCATTTATTCAATGGCTTATTTAAAATTGAGCAGGAAGTTACGTATCGTGGAGAAAAAAATGGAAATGGCGATCGATAACGGCTACGAGGAAAAAAAAAGTGTAGTAAAGAAAGTAAAAGCGGAAGTGTCGCTGATCGAGAAAAGTACAGCGATCGAGGGAAGGGAAACGCGTAAACGCATTTCCGTGACCATACTCAGAAACGGAAGTGCAACATAATACGTCGTACTTTTTCGATCTCTCTGCGTTTCAATTACATTCTCACATAATTTATTTTTTCCATCAAAGTGCTCAATAATATTGCATCTTCCATTTCCAAAAACAAAACCATATAAAATACAACATAAATTGTCATCGAAAAGTCAACTTTTGTTCTTGAAAAATGTTCGATGAAAAAAAAATGAAGATATTTATTTTTTCAAAAATTAATAATCCTAAGAACAATAGTTTGGATGGAAATCGACAAAAAATTTTGCAAAATAAGGCTTCTCGGTGACGAGTTACGCGATGAAGAGCTGAGGCTTGAGTGAAAAAAGACGAGAGACTGGCAGAGGGAAAGGGGGGGGGAGGGAGGGAGAAAAAAAATCCACTTGCACTTTCGTTAGAAAGTGGAGAATCGGCGGTGCATCGGACTTCGCCATCCGTGGCGCGACGACGGCGGCGGCGGACTCGTCGTGTGTACCGGATTGACTGACTGACGGACAGACGGGAATGCCTGCTTGCTCGCGCGTCTGTCCCCCTTCTTCCTCCACTTTGCTCTTCATTTTTCTCTATTTCTCCTCGAGTTTTCTCTGCTCATTCATCTCCCTTATTCTTTCGATTCCCTCCTCCAGTTTTCTTTCTCGCTAACGAGCCAGACACTCTCTCGCCTCGGCGATGCTCATCGGCCTGGTCTAACCAAACGCGGAGTCTTACTACTTACTACCGTTACCGCAACTCTTAATCGGCCTGCAGGATAAACTCGCGCGGGGCGGGCAGAGAAAAAAGCGGCGAAAGGGAGAAAGAAGAATGTCGCTTTTCCTTCGCTCGCGATATCTTATTTTTCTCTCTTACATTTTATTGCTCCCATCGAATGATGAAAATAATTACGACGTAATTACGATCGCTTTTATTATTTTTTATTTATGCTTTAATTACGAAAAATTAATATTTGTGTGTATAAAGAATACCCTTTGTATAAAAATTTGCTGAAAAGAGAGTAATTGGTGTTTCAGAAGAGAAAAGTGCATCACCGATAAAATAACGTTGAACATTTTTTGAAGAAGAAGAAAAAGTAAATTGAAAAATTGTTTTGATACGAATTGAGTGAATGGAAATGATAATCACGAGACGAACTCATCTGTTCCGTGGGAGTACGACGTACTACGGCTCGATAGATAGACAATAAAAAAAACGCGAGAATGAAAAAAGAAAACGATTGGACGATGCGAGCTTCGCTTCGTCTCAAACACTTTTGCATATTAAAGTCAATGCCGAAGTGCAACGACGACAAAGAAATCATTTCATATACGCGATTTTTCTTCTTCGTTTTTCTTTTTCGTTTATTTTCCTCTCTATTTCTATTTTTTTTTCTCCTTTTTTACGAAACTTGCAACGTTTCGTTGCAATTGCTTTGTCTCTTCGATTCAACAACGTATATCCGACAAACTGCGCACGGTTAATTATTAAATAAATTGAATATCGACATTCGCAAGTTAACTTGTCAATTTTATTCAAATTTATTTGGATTTAAAGATTGACAAAAATCAATTTTATTGCATGAATGCAAATAGTTGTTGTTTTTTTTTTTCGGAAACGCGAAAAATTTTTTTCGCTATTGGGCTAATTTTCAGACTCGTTATTTTGTCAGTTTCCACGATTCCCGTTAGTTTTCCGAGTCCGGCACATGTGTCGGCAGGCTGTACGATGCGCCGAGGCTCTAATCTCGTCCGCGCTATCGTCGAACAGAAAATAGACGAAGATAGAATAAATATTAGCAGAGGATCGTCTGTGACTGGTTGAAATTTGCGGCTACGTATGAACGGAGAAAAAGAGAGAAGTATAGATAGCGAGAGAGAGAGAGAGAGAGAAAGAGAGAGAGAAACACGCGCGTAGATCGCTGCGTTGCAGCCACGACCTTCGATAATGCGTCCATAAAATTCTCTTGTATGCAGAACGAGCAGGCTTGATCCCCGACTGCGCTCAAACTCTCCGTAAACGTTTCGCGAGTCTTCTTCGTTTTCTCATCCTATTTTTCTTGCTACATTTCTTACGTTTTGCAATTTAAAAAATCGGCTACTCACGTACTCAAATTATATATATCTTATATACTCATTACAATTTTTGGCTTTATTTTTTAAATGGATCAATTTTTAATAGAATTAAATAAAAAATCGAGTCAACATTTCGTTAACCGATGTTATGTTTTTGAGATAAATTGATGTCTTCTGACTTCGCACGCTTGCAAGTGCAAAATAATGTCAGACACGTTTCCACCGCTAGTTGCCAAATACGCAGTCGTAACGAAGATTCTCGTAATAAAACTCGCATTCTTTCTCATCCTCTCTTTCTCGTCTCTGAATCGATCGATTCTTGAACCTTTCAATTCATCACTCCATGCGGATTCTATTTCAAGAAATTCGTTTCGACTCTGTCACACTCTTTCTCCTGAATCTCATTGAAAAGCTTTCAAAAAGCATTACGAAAATAAGATATGTATCCGGAGACAAAAAAATCGGACGTAAAAAATACACATGCACGCGCGCCGAAAAAGCAACGACGAAGAGAGCAATAGAAAAAAGGCGTACAGCACTGAAAGAGAGAGAGAGAGAGAGAGAGAACGAAAAAAAAGAACTATCTGCGTATTCAATGCCACGCACACGAGCGTTTATTTTTTTTTTCTATCGGGACATGAACGCGGTAATGACGGAGTGCGAGTGCTCGTACGTGTGTATAGTGGGTGTGCTGCGATACAGAAGGAGAAAAAGAAAGAAATAGTCGTTACGCGCGCGCGCGCGTGTGTGCAACGGCGAGAATAAGGCGCGCGCGCGCGCGCGCGCGAGGAGAGCCTCGGGACTCGGTGGCCGTGGCTATGGCCTTACGGAGCCCCCACTACGTGGCCTTACCGAATCCACGCGGCGCACCGCCGCGTATCGCACTCCCGGCTATCCGGCATCCCCACCCTCTCCTATTTCCCCCGATCCCTCGCAGCGAGCCTGCTGCCAGCGAGAGCGAGAGAGCGCCAGACAGAGACGGAAACGGCTTAATCTCACCAGCAGACAAGAGACAACATATGAATACATATATTACTTTTATAAAAGTATATGAATAACGCAAAGTAGCCGAGTTACACGAAAATAATTGCAAAAACACACTTTAGGACGTTGGTTGATAAAAAAAATGAGCGAAAATAAGACAAGCGGTATGAATTACGAAATAGTAATACATTGGGCGAAAAAAATCGTACTTGTGAATGAAACAAGATAAAAAATCGAATATATACTCGTAAATTACGAAAAAAAAAACAGTGAAGCATGTTTCAATCTTGAAAAGATCCAAAAAAATACCAAATAATAACAAAAATTATACGATCGATGAGAAAAAAAAACTATATACCGAAATTAATTAATTTTTAAATATCAGATTAAAATATAAAATATTCTAGATAGAAAAATAAAATATGAAATAGCAGAAAAAGGCTTTAATGAAAAAAAAAACAGATAAAAAGTAGGAATACAATTTGTTTAAATAGTAGAAAAAATAAAAAGTAGATACACAAAGATTGTATATATGAGAAAAAAAAACTGAAAATATTCTAAGCTAGGTTAGGCAGCGTTTGGCGTGCGCGAGAGAGAGAGAGAGAGCGAGCGAGCGAGGCAAAAAGAGAGAGAGAGAACGACGAACTGGCCTAGGCAAAGCGAGAGCCAGCGTCGCCGCTCAGTGCTTGTTGGCGCGCGGGGGACACGAGACATCAATTTTCGGCCGCTCGCAATCGCATCCCCCGCTATTTTCTTTTTTTTATCTTCTACCGCAGACGCGCGCTTTTCGCATTTTTTATTCTCTTTTTTACGTCCTTTTCCACACTTGTAATCGTTTTTACGAAGTAATACATTTTTACGCGATTATTTGTAACTCATCGTGACGATTTATCTCGCGACTCTTCCGTTCGATAATTACATTTTTTTACCGTCGAACCTGAATTAAATATTTGTTCCTGGAGTCGATAAATAATATTAAGGAATGTTGATCCTGCAACTCCGTTTGTGCGAATTGTGATTAAAAAATTTTTCGTACTAAAGCTCGGAAAAAGATGCAAGTCGCGTGAAAATTTCGTCAAAATTTGAAAAAACTCAAAACTGTTTGAAGTAAGAACAAAAAAAAAATCAGCCACCGACGTGCACGCGTCGTCCCATCGTATTATCAAAGAGCAAAATTGATGAATCGACAATAAAGTGTCAGTTGGTCTCCACGTGTGTGCGCGAAAATAAATTGGTGAGCTCCCGAGTGTGTTTCGTTCGCGCGATTTGCGCTCCGAGTGCGCGAGTGCATCGCGGTTTCGAGTCGGCGCGCGCGTGACGTAAGCATTATAATACCGAACGCTTTCGCAACTCGCGACAATAAAAAAAAAAAGAAAACAACAACGGCAAAACATATAGGAGCTGAAAGGAAAAACATTTGCCGAAAAAAGTGAGACGCGAGAGAAAGAAAAAACGGAGCAACTCCCATACAAACGTGTTGAGTCATCCTCTTGTTTGACTCTTTTTGAGAAATAACACGCGCGCGTTGTGAAAATTCGCCCTTGACGAGGATTTCGACAATCGTTTTTCCAAAGTGTTTTCGATATACTCGCTCGACAAATAAGACTAATTTTATAAACGAAAAGAGAAAGAAAGAAAAAACAGCGAAGCTCGACGAAATCGAGAGGACTCGAGCGGCGAAAAAAAAATATAAAGAGTAGTATAGTGTTGTGCCGAGTGTGAGCGCGAACGGGTGCAATTTGACATCGCTCGTTCGTCAATCGTCGGGCTCGCAGTGAGACGCAGAGCGAGAGAAACTTTTCATTCAGACTCTTCCGGCCGCGTTTTTCAACCGGAAACGCATTTTCACTCGTCCGCAACGCATCTGGGTAAGCTCGACGAGTCGCCGTGCATTACAAAATTTTCAAGTTTTCCGGAAATTCGATAAATTCGACGACGCACGCAGGCGCGAAGATTTTTCTCTTTACGATCAAAACTTCATAAATTACGCACCGTGCTCGCGCCAGTAAAAATGGATACGTCGACGTCGCGCCTTTTCATTGAGGTTTCTCGCCTCTTTATTGACTATGACGAAAAAAAAACGTTTTACACTCTTCGCATCGATCATTGAGTCTCCTGCGGCCTTATACATAAATTCCCAACCGAAAATAAAAATTTGCCTCTCACTCAAACTCGATCGTTGAATTTTCAGCAATTCGCTTGCACTACTTTTCATAAAATATTATTTTGGATAAAAATCGATCAATGTACAATCGATTAAACAACATAGAGTTGTTGAAGCAAAGATAATAAATTAAACTCGCGTTAATATAAAAAAGTTATTATATATAGTTGAAAATTTTTTAAAAATATCTTTTATACAGTTAAGTAAATTTGAGATAATTAAAATTTCCGAAGCGACGATGATTTTATCTTTCCGAAAAGAAAAAAAAACGGATTTTCCTTGAAAGTTCTGAAAGAAGGGGAAAATAAAAATGGATATGGATTTCATGAATGAAATATTATAGTAGACTGTGGACTTGGCGATATTCATAGGTAAGAAACGGCGTCTCTCTCTCTTCCTCTCTCTCTCTCTCTCTCTTGTGTGTTCTCCGTAAATTTTTGCTGGGACGGCGAGTGCGAGAGCGTGGAAAGGCTTTTGCGAGCGAGTTAGCCGCAGCAGCGGAGCTCAACGAACAAGCCATTTACAAAGGTCGAGGCAAGGTAAGATAGAAGCTGCGCACACAGCGAAAATGCATCCACGCGCCCGCGACACACGCGCGAGTCCCGCATTATTCACACCGACGCGAAAAAGCGACCAACACTCCTCGGACAGGCCTCTGAATATGCGCGGACCTCGTTGTGTGAGAGTATAAAACTCAAGAGAGAGAGAAACTAGACGAGAAGCGAAGCGAGAAGCCTCGCGCTGGAACCTCTAGCTTAGAAAATATCCCAGAAAATAACATCAAAGCTCGTCTCACGTTCGACTAAACATTCGCACTTTTACGAAATCGTATTTCTATAGAATATATATTTCACGATCCTATCAAACTTTTTATACAACATATTGACCAATCCTCCTAATCTCCGAAATATTTTTATACTCGATGGTGCTAAAATTTAATCTGAACGAAGAGAAAAAAACTTTTTTCTCTTTTACCAAAATCCATGATACTTCGACCATTCAAAAGTTTTATCATTTTGTTTATCAATTGTTTTAGATGTAGACAGAACTTGAGAAGTGATAGAAAAATATTTTTCTGTAAATTGAAGAAAAGAGTGATCGATGCAGCTTGAAAAAGAATTCTTTTCCAAAGTTTTTTTATTTCATTGTTAAAAATAGCAACAAAGCCTCGCGACAATCGTTTAATTATTCATATTTTAATAATACTTGTGTAATACGACGGTGTTGAAAAGTCAAAGGTTCTCTTCTCTATCCCGTGTATGTTACTTATCGTATTCAAGGTTGCATTAAAAAATCGAGAAAGATACGACAGAGATAGCGAGGTAATTACGGTTAACATTTTCCTCATTTTTTCCTCTCTCTTTCTCGGCTTTTTTTAAACGCCAATTCCGCGATATTATGCTCGCGACTAATTTTCAATCACAGCGAGAGAGCGAGATATCGATCGATCATATTCTCATCTCCGTATAATTTACCTCTGTCCATCCTTTTCATATAAAGAATTGATTTATCCTGAATCTGTAACCAACGAAGATTCATTCATGAGATGATACATTTTTTTCCCCCGGCTCGAAATAAAAATTCTAATTCGAGATCGCGAAAAAAAGTCGAAGAGAGATGTCAGAGAAATTCTCGAGCTTCTGTTCTTTATGAATGGAAATGTTTGTACCTCGGCTCGATCTTTTTCTTTCTCTCTCTCTCTCGATCGCTTTTCTTATTTCTCTCTCGGCGTTTCACAGAGTCAGATCGTCGCGGTTTTGCTTCGTCCGCTCGCGATGTAACGACGAGAAAAGATCGTGTTCCGATAGCAACAAGAAATCGCCTTGATATTATACACGGTGTCCCAGTCATACATTCTAATTGGGGGAATAAAATTCTTGACGAAATTCGGAGGCGAAGCATCTCGAAGCACTTTTCGATCAAACTTACAGGTTACGAGTTAAGGTTCATGTTCTACTGTATAGATCTATGGTAATATATTTTTGTTTTTCTGTACTTTGAGAGAAATTTAGATACAGTTATAATAGGCAGGATCTAATAATATTTTTAGTTTTATGATGAACAATATAGTTGTCACTTTATAGTAAAATATACCATTTTTTTCTCTCAGTGTAGAATTTCTAAAATATTTCCGCAAATGTGCGTTATCCTCAAATATGTAAGTAAAATTTAAAAAAAATTTTAATTTTGTTGTTGATAATCGTAAATTTTTGTAACTTTCCATAAAAGCTTATGTTAAAAATAGTTATTTTAAATATAAAATATATTGACTTTTAGATGGTAAAGCTTTCTAAAATAATACATCAATAATTTTTATTCAAAATCAAAAAAAAGTTTATTTAGTTTTCTAAAAAAATCTCAATCTCTTGTCGTAAAATTTTCAAATAATTCTTTTTTTTCAAATTAGTTTTGTCTTCTCTTCATCAAAAATAATGTTCACTTTGAGGACACCCTGTACACGCGCTCGTGCTCGCAGCGTTCGGCTCCTCAGAGATAGTTCGATTCCATCGATCGAGATAAATCGAAGTAAAAAAAAAGCTAAATCGATCAAGAGGTCCGGAACGGAACGAAATCTCATCTGCATCTTTCATCTCTCTCCGCGAAAAAAGATTCCGATCGAAAAACAGTTTATTCTTGCATATTTATAAACACGAAAAAAAAAAGAAATTCACATTTTAAAAATGTTATTCGTAAGTTCATAACGTTATTTGCAACAGAAAACTGTTTGCTTCTCTTGCGAATACCGGAAGTTCGCGCAGCATGTTTCGCGCGAAACGTTCACGGAAGCGTCCGAACCAGAGATTGCGCATTCTTCGAACATTAAACATTCTTTTCGAATAAAAGTCAATTTTTGCATTAATTTAACATTTCGTCTCGTACGCACAGCTTCAAAATAAAAATCACCGCACTTGAGAAAAAAGAAGCAAAAAATTTATAAAAATAAGATGCGTATATATACCCATTTATCTAATATATATTGGTGTATATGTAAAAAAATCAAAAATAATCTAAAAACGAATAGTTTGAGCGCGAATGGTCGTTTTCTCTGCCGTATCGAGAATCTCGCGTAGCTTGTTTGGACGTGGCGCTCTGATATAGCTTTGTATAAAATTATTTTCAGTCTAGGTCAACCTTCGCTTCTCTCTCTCGCACACACATTCTCTCTCTCTCTTTCTTTCTCTCACACACGCAGAGAGATATTCTGTCTCGCTTATTTCCCTGCTCCCGCTTGAATCGCACTGTAACGCAGACGAGAGAGTAAATATATAAATATACGTTCCCATGCCGGGGAGAAACCGAGAGAGCGATCCGCCGGAGTCGCGCGGTAGGATGAAACGCGCGCGCTCGCGTTTACATCGCGAATCGTATTTTCCGGGCACGGCGGACGACACTCGTCGTCGCAACTCGGGCGAGTTTCACGATTCCTCCTGATCTCGCTCTCGTCTGACCAAAACGTGCCGTTTCCACTACTCGCTCGTCGTCTCTCCTTTTTTCGCTTATCTGCTTTCCCATCTTATTCGCCTCTTTATTCCCTCTTCCCAGCTGGCCGACTCGACTCGGCCTTCGTGCACCAGGGCCGAGGGCCAAAACTGTTCCGTCCGCTTAGCGTCGTTCAACCAATACCGTATTCGAAAAAATTATTATGAATATCTCTCTCTCTCTCTCTCTCTCTCTCTCTCTGCGCGAACGTTTATTTTTGAATAGTCAAATAATCGTTTCCTAGCTCTTATTTTTTTTTCGGTACCGGGCTCGAAATCATGTTATGATAGACATAAGGGCACCACAATAACCTCGCGCTTTGTCTATTTATTTATCTCTCTTCTCTCCTTCTCTCGACTTCAAGTACGAATCAATGGAAATTCCAGTCTATTTCGTATAGCTTCTTTTTCAAATTTTTCAATTGTGTATATACGTACGATTTTTTTTCTTACACTTTTGGTTATTTTATTGCTTAATATTTATCATTCGCATTATTTCCGAGTGGATTGGAAAATCGTAACATGTTGTTATTTAATTTTGCAGCAAAAATATAAATTTCGTTCGATGTTTCGCAAATGCTGTTCTGCAAAATGCAAATTCCGAGCGCGATCTTGGAGAAAGAGTCACTCGCGACATTGAAATGTGAGAAGGAGAAAAAAATGGTTTTCTCTTATTCGATGAGACAATTTGTGCGAGTGTCTTGTTTCTTTTCCATTTCAATACCTTTCGTGGAAGAGACTCGAGGGCATCGTGAAAATCGGAGGAATAAAAATTTCTGCAATCTCGATAATTATCAGTTATGCGCGGACACCTACGGTTCTGAAAAGAGAGAGAGAGAGAAAATCGCGTTCCTCGCTGAATCCCATTACGTCTGATTCAATGCGTCCTTCTATACGTCATCGTCATCGTACAGTCTCGCTATGCTCGCCTTGTAATACTCCGATCTCGGATATTTGTCCCTCTACCATTAACGAGAGCTCGGAAAAAACTGATCTCTCCAACATCCTTCCCGTATATCTTCGAAAAAATTGAAACGTCAAAGCCACGTGGTCGTTCCATTGACATTTCTCGAAAAAAAATAAAAAAATTTTTTTTCTTTTTGTGCTCAGACGAAAATAATCTCATCCTTTTTTCATATTATTAAAAAAACTGCAAATAAATTTTTAAAAATGAATAATAATTTCATTTTTTCTTTATATAGACGTTGCATATTTTGAATTCTGTATAAAAATGTGTGAAGATTTCGTAAATTTTACGTTTGAGACGTCACTTTGACAGCTTTGATAAGAAATCACGAAAATGTTTGTGCCAAACGTTTTTCTGGTCGATTTCTCCGGTCAGATCTAAACCGTGAATTTCGAGAGCCATGGATTCGGCAGAAAATATTAACGCACGGATTGTATACGCAATAATATAAGCCGGTAAAAGTAAATGACCTTAGGATTTAACCGAGCAGCCATCGCGGAGAATTCGCCTCTATTTTTATTTTTACGCTTTTGATTCCTCTTCTTTCCACCTTATTTTCTGCGCGCTCTCCCTCGCTTCTCGCGTCGCAAAGATCCGACATCCTCCGGCGCGGTCCAGCGCGTGGGTCTTCGAACCCAAATTGGGACGAGACCTTGACTCGGACCCTCTTCCCAGCTCGTTTTTACCCACAGGAGAATATTTTTTCGTTTCAACCTGCTCCCTCTTGAAATTGATACCGCGTCGTTCAACGAGCAACGCATTCGTCAATACTTGAATTTCGATCGAAAATATATTGTCGTAATCCTTCTCAAAATAAAACTGCTAGACCATAAAAAATTATGTACAGAAATAACACGTGCCTGATATGGCGATGAAAATAAAGTGGATAGCACCTTGCAAGATTTCCTTACGATTAATGGCGAGCTTAGAAAAATGATTTCGACCTTAGAACCGTTATCTGCTGGATTCTCGACGGTCCCCCATTGCTTATTATTTAATGCGAGATACGCGCGGCGAGATAAAAATTGGCCGAGAGCGGGGGAAGCGAAGAAAAAAGAAGGGCGAAAGAATCGGTTGTGCTCTCTCGGGGAATCGAACCTTGGACGAGAGTCTCGGCTGAAAATTCGGTCACGGCTCACTCGTAAATCAGGCTCCGCTTTTCTGTACCGAGATTACAATATCAGCGAGCTTTGTCGCTCCGGAAGGGCCACTCTGCTTCCACTCCTCCCGTTCTTAACGCCACGTGCCCGCGGTATATGCTCAAGCATTTTCGTCGACGTCGTCACGCCGACAAAACGAAAAAAAAAGTGTCAACTATTTTTCTGCCCTCCGCTGCTTATTCTTCATCATTGAACCCTACGGCCTTATTATTGCTTGTCTATTTTTATCATTTCTTCATCGAGTATCAATTTTATAACAATTTTTTATAATATCTTACAAAATATTGTACACATAATTTTTTTTTAATATCATTTAATTATTAAAGATGTTGAATTTGTCTTTTTATTGATGAAAAAGTCGTTCGTTACGCAATGCATCAGTTTCGAAGTTTATTTATTATAATAGCGCTCATAAAATGTTGGGATTATTAGGATAGGAAGAAATTCAGTTAAATTTATCGTTACCCTCGGTTTCCTTCCCCCGGACGCGCGGATTAACTCGTAACTCGGCGATTTACGTGCGTTTTGTACTAAGGTCCCGAGTTTTCCCTTGCGCGCGCGCTGATTTATGCTCGCTCGCGTTTGTGTATTTATGGAGCAACGGAGACGAACCGTGCGAGACACTAATTACGAATAACTGACCGAAGGTCTATTAATTTTCATTCCGCTCGCGCGGAATCGCGAATCAAATTGACCGTAAATACAGAACCCTTATTCCCATGATTTAGTATATATCCCATGACAATCTTTTATTTCTTACCATAAAAACTCCAATTTAATATAACTATACAACTATACATTTTTTGTTTCTTCAAAATAAAATTAGTCAAACATTTTTGTCTGATGAAACCATTTTTAAACAAAGTCTTCGGTTCGATCTAAACTTTTAACAATATTTTTAAATCCCTCGAAAATGTATATAGAAAAAAAAACATGCTCTTTATCTACGAATTAAAGTTTCGACCATTTTCGAGGCTGATGCTTATTTTTGTTCGATCAAAAGTCGAGGGCAATCGATAATCAATCCCACCAGATTAGTGACGAAAAAAAAGCAGAAGCGGACGAAGAAGACGTCAAATATTTTAATGATATCCATAATAAACACGTGTCCGCTAAACGCGCGATACGTACGTGACACTGGGTTCTGGAGTGTAGGAGAGAAATTATGGCAGTCAGTCAAGGTGCAGCGAGCGAGCGAGCTCGAAGGTTGAAGCTCTCGCGCTCTCTGAGGTCGCGATCGCGCGCGCTCAGAGCGAAATGCCGCGAGAGAGAATATACAGTTGGCCCGAGATATATGTTATTCAGAAACGAATTTCGACATATTTACTATTTTTTCAAAAATTATTTCTGTATATTTGTCGATTTTTTTTTCTTATTATTATGAAAAAAATTGTTATCAAAAAAGAACAATACGAAGAAAGAAAGATTGAAAAATGGGAGTGCTTAGATCGCGAAGGAATCGTAATAAATTCGCGCGATCGGCGAGAAGCGTATTAGAAAATTTTCCTTTTCGTCCTTTATCGATCCCGAGGCGCGGAGAGAGACTCTCTCTCGATCTTTTCCTACCACACACTGACAATAAATTCCTCGGCGGTCCGGATCGTCTGAACGCCCACGCGGCTCGCTCCACTTCCGGCAAGCCCTTCTCGCCGTTCGTGTCGCGATTTCCCCGGTGCTGCGCCTTACTGGAGGAGGATCTAGTACGCGCTCCGACAATATAAGAATGCACCATTTGAAAATCGCGAAAAAATCGATTCCTACGTGTGAAAACTTTCCAAAAATAAACAACGAAATCTCATATTTACAATTTAATTTTTACAAAGTATACTCCTATAGTTTTTTTTTACAAAATTGGCGAACTTTCGCTTCGTCTTTTTCCTTTTTGTCCTGAAAATGTTCGAAAAGAATGGAAAGAGAAAGAATTTGGAACGTCGGGAGGCGAGCGGAGATGGAAATCTCTCGCCTTGCCCGGGGCGAGCGAACCAAGGCCCTTCTTTGCTCTCTCGAAGGCCCCATCTCTCTCTCTCTCTCTTTCTCTCCTCTCCGAGACTCACGTATGACTCAACTCTATATTATCTTTGCTAGCTTCGTGTACACACGCCGTTCACGACTTCTGAACCCATCGAGTACCAAACTTGAGTATTTTAACGTCACCTAAGACGAAAATTTTATTACTCATCAGCAGGCTTCATTCAAATTTTGTTCTTCTTTAAAAGTCTGTTTTCTCGTACTTTATTCAGACTCGTATTATTTAAGATTAAAAAATATACGTATACTAGTGAGAATATAGGAAAAGTATAAATTGATTTCGAGTAAAGTGACGAATTGAAAAATTTACGTGAATGAAAATTTTGAAAATAGTGCTCGAAATTGTAATTTTGTGAAAATTATACGATAAGTAGATAATTCGTTGATCAGACCGGACGAAATGATGCATTTGTGTAGAAAGTCGAATAGCGAGCGCTCGGACACACACGTTATCGAGTAGTAGAAAAGTAGGAAGTGCAAATGACGAGCTCCAACACAAGCTGGCTATTCCCGAGCGCAACTCGGCGTTCTCACCTCGTCAGGGACGTTTTGAAGTTTATTTTCAACATCGGCGCTCTCCGAGTTTGTATACAAGCAAAATAAACGCAATCTCGGATATTTTTCTACGCGGATCTCCGCGCGAGTCGACTATCTCGCGGATGCAAAAAAACAGCATTTTTCATCGAGACGCTTTTTGACGCGTACTGTGCATATCAGCCATCATCTCTCGGTGGTCCCGTCGCGAGAATTCGCTCACTTAGAAATAAACTCACGTCGTCGCGCGACCGGTTGTTTTTGGCCCGGTACTATTTGCATTTTTATCAGCAAATATAGAAATCTCATTTCGGCTGTGCCTATCCAAAAAATATTATATTTTTACTCGCTCAACTGTAATAAAAAAAAGGTTTTTTTTTGATAAAACAATTTCGTAAAAATAAAGTATTTTGAAATTTAAAAAAAATATGAAAATAAAATGAAGATGGATTTGGAGATTGAGAAAATTCCGATAGTAATTTTGTAGAAATGGAAAATGTGTGGCGGGGGTATATATAAAAATGAAAACTCGGTTGCGCAATTCTCACGGCGTCTCTCCGCAAAAACGTTCGGGCTCGGTGAGAATTTTTTAATGCGCGATATAAACCCATTAAAAGCATCATGCACGGTGAACGTACACTCGCGCTTTTCCTCTTGACTAATCCGCTTCACTTTCACCCGACGACGATTCTCGCGATCGGCGATCATCACCCTTTGACGTTTTTATTGCTAATTTTTATCCGTGAACGATCTCGTGATTGGATCTTTGCGACGATGAGAAGTATCTCGACCGAAATGTCTTTTAATATTTTACTCTATGAGAAAAAAGAATAATATGAAAAATAAAATTTTTTGCGAGTATATTTTTTTTTATGAAAATCAAAATAAAATAATGTAACGGCAGTTTTTACGATATTAATAATATTAATAATAATAATGTATGTGTGCATGGTTGAAAAATAGTATTTATATATTTCGCAATGTATGTTGAAAAAGCAAAAATGTGGTCCTCGGTTCGCCTTTTGATTTTTTCGAATACTCCGTGGGGCTCCGGCCTCGGGACACACCGACGTCGTTCCTACACGATCGTTCATTATTATACGCCTCCAAGGCACTCGCGCTCGGTGTGCGCGGCTCGTCGGCCCTGAATTGTGCTCCGAGCGAGATCGAGACGAAAAAAATCGAAGAGGCCGCGATAAGGGGAGTGCGAGAGAGAAACCGACAAATTGGAGAAAGAGAGACGGAGCAGACACATAGAATAATACGGATTCGAAACTGAAAAGAGTTTCCTATTATTGCAATTGCTCATTATAACTGCGAGTCGAACCACCCGCCAATTATCGTACTTCTTAGCCTCGCTCTGTACATCATTATATCATTATTATCATTATTATATTATCCAATACGTTTTAATTTATTGGCTGATAAGAGAGAGTTAATTATTTTGTTACATCTCCATTTTTGTTTCTAATTGATCGCAATAAAGTCGTAAACTCCTTTTTGTGAAAGTTCATTATTTTTTTGGTCGTATATATATTGCACGAACTGTGTTTTTATATACGATAAAAATATTTGTCCGCGTAAATATTTTATTTTTGTTGGCTTTATTTTTATTTATTCAGATTGACGAAATTCTTCACGCGATATTATGTAAATTCGCGAAGGCTCAATGCAAACGACTTCACCCCGGAAATGTGATCGCATTCGTTTACAAAAGCCATAACTTTTCTCCGTTATTAATTATGCAAATGCAAATTGGCAATTATTGTACCGAGGGAAGGCTCGTCTGTGCGATTTCACTGCGATGGTGATTTCCCGGAATAATGGAAAATTTCTCATTACGTTTTGATTAATCGATGCAAATGCATTTTGATGATCGTGTAAGAGTGATTTTCTAGTTTTAATTGGCGCATGCTTTCTGTTTTTTTTTTCCTTACATTTAGAAAGGATTTCGAAGAAGACGTTTGCAAAAAAAATAATGACAAACATTTGTATTTATAGAGAATAACGATATTGCGTAAAATGAATTTTCTTTATATACTTCGAACCAACATTTTTCAACCCTTCGCTCGGCAAAAAAGTTTCATCCCTTTGTTGTGCAAAGTCGAGGGTGATCAGTCCAATTTCCTGTATATGGCCGCGAGGGTGACCAAACGTCGCCACGTAGAAGTTGGAAAAAAAAGAATAAGTAAAGAGAGAGAGAGAGAGAGAGAGAGAGAGGAAAAAATAGAAAAAGAAGCGCGGTAGGTGCATCGACCTAGGCTGCGTTCCGAGTCGTTTCTGCCGTGGTTTGCGGCCTGCTCAGGAGTGAGAGAGAAAGGGACGCTCGTTGAGAAAAAGGGGAAAGAACGAAGTGAACTCTCGCGCTCTTAACAACACTCTTTCCACTGCCACTCTTCCTTTTTTTTGTATAATAAAAAAAATGGTTGGACTATGCTAAAAATTGATTGAAAAAATCGTTCCAATAATTTTTCTTACTTCCAAAGCTTGAGTTACGCTTCACTTTTCTTTCGACTCTATACTTTTGTAGAAAACGCATTTGTTGCCAATTACATTATCGCGAATATTCTGTGCAATTTACCATTAAATTATCCATTTGAATGGCGAAACATACATTTTCAGAATATCATTTGTAAAATATACAATTTATTATTTTATTTTACATTTTATTTCTATAATTTTCTTTCGATATAATAAAAAATGTAGTGAAAATGTTGTATATACGTATGTACGTCGGGCATTAATTAAAATCTAGTCTGCGAGACTGTTGAAGGAGAAAGAGAGAAATTTATTCGGCGTCTCCGTCGCTCCGGCGTTGCTTCAAAAGTACGTAAGGTTATGGTTCTAGGAGTGCATTAACCTACCTCGCTGGCTGTTTCTCATCTAGCCACGTACATGAGAAAGAGAAAGAGAGAGTGCGAGAGAGCCCTGGAGGTAAAAAAAAAAGAAAAAAAAATCATACTAAGTATAGAGTCATGGCGACGCGAGAGACGCGACGAATGCGAGTCTTTTCTCTCAGCTGCGAACCTTTTCATATTCTGCTCTCTTTTCTTCCCTCCCCCATCTCGCCCGTTTTCCTCTCTTTCTCTCGCTCTCTCTCCCTTTTTCACGGCATAATCGGATCAAGTCGGCCAGGCACAGGCTGCGAGACTGAAATTAATTTTTTGAAATATATATATATATATATATATAAGAATACGCGAGAACGCGCAGAGAATATTTTATTCGTCGGCGAGCAACTTTTGAGTGAATATAATTACTTTTTGCCATGGGTCGCCGATGCCATTTTTTATTCCTCTGGAAGGGTTTAGGAGGAAACTGAGGATTGTTTTCGCGGCAGGAGCTGAAAAGAAGTGAGAAAGAGCGGATTTAACAGCCGTGGAGACTTGTAACACGATGGCTAGACTTTCTCCCGATAAGCGAAAGTGAGAGGGACCCCTCAGGACCTCATCGTGCACACGCTCGTTCTATCCTCTCTCCTTCTCACTCTTTCTCTCCTATATTTTGCCTTTTTGTACGAGCACTTCTCCCCTCCCCCTCTTGCCCCCCCCGTACACCTCCCTCCCTCTCCCTGATCTTCTCCCCTCGCTGACAATTCTCGATGCATTCGCCTTGCTTTCACTGCGCGCGTTTTCCTCGCCACCTCCCCGCCCCTATACCAATGCGTACACACTAGACTTACGACAATGCACTTTTGGTGCATCGAACTTGCCTCGAAAAAAAAAGAAATTATCTCGATTCGAACTTCTCTCTCGACACAGCTGTGGGAATTAGACTTCTTTTCTTCGCGTTTTATACCGCATTGTGTTTACATTTTTTAGCCGGTGTTTTGAATAAAAATCATATTGCGTCTCTACTTTTGTTTTTTCAATAATTAACTAATGCAATCTTTTGGAGTTTTTTTTTGTATTTTGATAAATGAATAAACGAGTTACGGTTTACTTTTTATTAAAAAATTTAAGGAATTATTATTTAAATATATTTATGTAGATAATTGAGAAAAAAATCAAATTGAAGATGGACGTAATTGGTGGATACAGTTTGTTCTCGTATGTAGTTTATTTTTTATAGTAAAGTATAAAGAATAATGTGTGTATCCTTTTTTAAGTAACATTTCATGCAGATTTTTCAAGCTTTCTTATTCAGATCTCGTAAGACGCCAAAGGCATCCATTCCAAAGTCCAGGAAAGATATTTAAAAAACGTGCAGTAGATAATGTCGTTGTTCGGCCGAACACGTTTCGACTATTAAATTCGTGACTATAAAAAAATGGGCTTTGCCATTTTTCTCTTTCTCGACACTTCGCAATAGCTACAATTAAAAAAAATACTTTTAAAATCCAATTCTACACGTTATTGCTTTTTTGACATTTAGAAAATCATTCCTATATAATAAAAAAAATATAACAATAAATAATAATCGAATAAAGTATAGGTAAACAAATAAAAAATTGACATTTTTGTGTGTGTGTGTTTTTTTATGTGAAATAAAAAAAGTATTCATTTAATGAAATATCATTAGAAAAATCATTTGAAATATTTTTAAAAATGGATGAATGGTTAAATATAGTTACAAAAAGGATGGAAAAAAGTGTAAAGAGGATTCAATGATTATAAAAGCGCAGAGTTCTCGTCGTATCGACCAAGGCCGTTGCGAACACGAATCGTCTCTCGTTTTTATACATTTAACTCGGCTTGTTTAGCGCTCGCTACTCCGCGTGTTTGTGTACATGTACACATTGTGCTTTAATACAATTAGCTTCGAAAATGGAAAAGAATGCTGCTCCGACTTGTAACTCTTCCGATAAATCTTCCCGATCCGAATTCTCACATGCAGCCATTAAATTTCTTTCGGAATAAACTACATACGTGTCGTTTCAAATTTCTTCAAATCAAATCGAATTATCTCTTATCTTATATATAGTTAAATTTTACACACTTAACGAATAACTTGCATTTATTTATTTCCATTTTATTCCTTAATTTATTAATAATAATATAAAAAACATATGCTCAACATCTTTTTTTCATTTTTCATTTTGAAATACTTAGAGGAATAGTGACGAGAATTTTTCGTTGGAAGAAAATTGCGATGTTTTTTTTTTTCATTTCATAATTTTATACAGCGTTTTTTTCCGATGTTCATCCACGTCAATTGATTTTGGCGATAATTGCTATTTGTTCTCCTCTGAGTAACATCTGCGGCACGTGCCTCTCCAAGGTCTCAGTTACTCCATCGGAACCCTTAACGATGACCTTGGGAATGTCTTCATCCCTTGCCTCGAACTTTATATCTTCCGGAAGACCTGCGAAAATCGAATTTCCGATCTTTTCTCGATCTTTCATTCTGTCGCGAAAAAAAATTGCTCGGGGGTTCTAAACTTTTTTCACGAATCCGTGCTGATTTCAAACTCCTCGTAACCTCAATGATTTTTTAAATAAAATGTTATATACACTGTAAAAAATTACTTTACTTACTTATTTACTAATTACTTATTACTGATTTCACGAGTTTAAAAATCGATTAAGAATTAAGAATCGAAACTTACATTATTCCAAAATATTTTTTTTATTATTAAGATATTGGATTGGGTTTGGGTCTGATTAAATACAGCATATCAAACTACATGTATCAACACCATATAGACCAAGAATGGTGTTTAATTAACACCATGTGAACGTCAGATTTTTTACAGTGATACATTATAAACCTTAAGAACAAAATAATAGAGCAGAAAAAAAAGTTGAAACAGCAAAAAAGTGCAATAAAAAAAAAACTAAATCGAAAAAAGAACAAGTATATTGTGCAGCATTTAGAAAATATCATAGACGAAGAAAATTTGAGATCTAAGCGTATATGAAGTTTTATAAAGAAAAGGGAAAAAATTGTTAATTCATGAATATGAATTTTTTTTGGCATCACGACGATATAGGTGTTATTTTTCGTCGGGTATTTATGTTCGCGGGGCACGTGTCGAAAATTTTTCGTGGGGCCATTGCCTCGCGCAAGGACTTGGAAAAAAGAACAAGGGCAAATACAAAGAGCTCGGGTTGAGGATGAGTCGTTTTCGTGCGTATTTTCTTGGCGGGCGCGTGCGTTTGTGGAAAGGAGGAAAAAAAACGGAGCCGGCGAAAAGTTTGGACACGTGTACCGGCGAAAATCGATCGTCGAAACTCTCGCTCCTTGCCCTTCCCTCTTATCTGGCTTCAAGGTCGCCGTTCCAACCCTCCTGCGAGCAAACTCCCTCGAAACGCTCTCCTCTTGTTCCTCCATCCCCACCCCTAGCCCACTCACTCACTCACTCTCATCCCTCTCTCGCGCTCTCCCCGCTTATCATGTATCAATGACCCCTCTGCTTTTTTCCCCACCCCCCGGTCGCAAAGTACGCCAGCAGGGCAAAAACCCAGGACGCGTTATTCTTCCGAAACCTTTTCCTTCCTATTTTTTTTTTTTTCGACGACGCCCTCTCTTTTTCTTCCCCTTTTTTTTCTCCTTCGCATACATACCAATCCCGCTCAATTCTTTTAATTCCGACGTAAATTTTTCGCCAAGAAGTATATTATTCGTGCAAATCGATTTATCTGCCACGCTTGGATTATTTTGACACAACATTTAATTTCAAGACAAATTGGTAGTTATAAAAATTAATAATATTTTTTATAGACTTGATTTATGTATACGAGGTTCGTTATTTGTTTATTCCTCTATTAATTTTGTTGGATAAGAAAAATTTGTGAGAATCAATTTTTATTGCCAAACTTTCATGAATTCGTTGCGACGTGTGTAAGTCTAAAACACGAGTTGTTTGTTTTTCTAGACATTATCTATCTCCAAATTTTTTTTTCATTTTTCCTCTATTTATTTTGACACATAAAAAAATTATCGCTGGTTCGATTTATTGACAAATTTCTATAATTTTAACTTGACATTTATTTCGAAAATGTTTGTTTTTTCAGGCTAGATTAATCTACGAGCTTTGCTGTTTACGTCACATTTGGCAACCCCGAAAGAGTGAGTACAAAAAGCATTTATCATTCACTCTTTTGTAGAAGACAACATTTTGGGGAAGTGATGTTATAATATATTTCTGTTTTTGCCAAATGAGGCTTTTTTACACGATACAGTAAACGTATAGAAATGATTTTTGGACAAAATGAGATGTACGGAAAAAACTTATCTACCGAATTTTGCTTTCTTCACTCTATCACTTAAATTGACAGAATCGAGTGCTCATGTTCGATCGATCGATGAATTTGGCACATAATTTTATTCGTAACGATAGTCATTAGTTTTCTTTATATCACCGAGCAAAGAGCGTCCTTGCTCTCTAATTTCCTCCCTTATGTACGAAATATTTTCTCGAGAAATAATTTGTGAAATCGGCTTCGTTAAAAAGGCTGAATTAATCATGAGGTTTTCTCGCGGGCTCTTATAGAAAGTGCTTGGTGACGTGAGCGATAAGAGTGAGAGTGGAAGGGAGAGAAAAAAAAACGAAGATGGTAAGGATAGGGGATGTTTTTCGTCCGCAGGGAATATATAACGCGTGAGGAGAAGTGAGACACGTGCCTGGATCGAAAACCTTTTGACATGTGAGAGGTACAAGGGCTTTCACCTTCTTTGCTCTCCTCGCTCTTTCCCTTTCGCGGGCATCCCTACCAAATTTCCTTCCACCACCTAGCCACCCCCAAACAAAAATTGCTTCAACCCCAAAGCTAACACGATTATCCCTCGACTTTCCTTATATTCCTGCTCTACCGGGCGATGGAAAAAAAAAACCTGATAACCTTGGCCGTGAGAACAATGACCGATATTGAATCTCCCATCAGCCAAAAATATTATCTCTTTTTCTATCCTACTTCCATTATAATCAAATTCTATAGGAATCTCGTTTCCCAAATTTTGGAAACTCCCTAGAATAAAATTGTAGGACATAATTATTGTGTATAAAGTTTTAAACTTTAAAATAGTTTTGCGTACTTGAATAGATTTAAAGTACTTTAAATAGTACATACTTTTGGCTCTTTATTAACGAGTAAAATAAAATGTTTAAATTTTATTAAAAATAAATATTCCAGGTTTTATTCGACTGATAAAATAGACATTTGTTAGAATATAATATTGCAAATACAGTACAATTATTGGATTCTCCGAATTTGCTCGGGTTTGACAAACCATCAATTTTCTCGGAGTGTGTCGAGCGAAAAATAGGTCTAAAAATGAGAAATTCGAGCGATCCTTATCTTCGGGTGTAAGTGCGTGCGGAGAATCTCGGGTCAACGTATTTTTCAGGTTTTATTTTTATCGCGGGTGGTAACAGGCTGTGCAAGAAGAACAGGTGCGAGAAAGAGCGAGGGAAGAACTCTGACGAGATATGGCTAAGAGACAGAGAAAAAATATAGGTGGGAAAAAGAAAGTAAAATTAAATAAAATAAAAAGAGCGAAATAGAGAGAGAGATATAGAGAAAGAGAAAAGGAGGAAAAAGGGAGGGGACTGAAAGTGGAGGGTGAGATATTACGTGAGACACTTAAAGGGACCTCGCAACCGCCCAGGGGCAAGGACCGACCTTGACTATAGTTGTACCACGTTCAATCCTTCTCTGTCTCTTTTTCTCCCTTTCTCGCTCTCTCCGTTTCTGACTCGTCTCCCTCCCTCCCTCCCTCCATCTCTCTATCTTTCTCTCTCTCTTCTTTCCTCTTTTTCTCTTTTTCTTTCCTCGTTCGCATGCGTGCCGTTTTCTCGCACGCATCCTTGCCCAAGACACCGACGATGACGTAAGCACTCCCTATATTTATTGCTCCGATTTGGCCGCTTCGACGATAGGCCAGATTTTTCTCTAAGATAATAAAAAATCGATCTTTTGCCTCGCTTCTCTTTTCCCCCCAGATTCTTCCGAATTTTTTCCGCTTATTCTCTTTTTGTTGAAAAAAACTTCATTTTTTCTTTGTGAATACGAATAAACACAATACCAATTTATTCTTGTCATGAAAATTTTTCGAATATTTTTAGTATTCCTCTTTCGCAAATTTCTTTAGAAAATAAAGGGAGAAATTTGTTCATTTTTTAATTGCACTTTTTTCGTTGATTTGAGAAAGGGAAATGAGAGTGATTTATAAAATTAATTAAGAAAATGTTACCCAGTGCGGGCGCCTTCCTCTTGACCTTTCGCGTCCAAACTTCGAAGCAATCCTGAAGTGCGAGGTTCCAGTGCTTATCGAAGGCGACTACGTACGCTTCCACGTGTCCCCTCACGGCTCGCGCGTTTCTTGTGTAAACCTTCGATAAAAAGAGGAAAAAAGAAGAAGAAATAGATAAATAACGACGCGAAGCTTGTGTAAATATAATTTCAAAATAGATGGTATGCCCATCATCAGAATAGAGAAAATAAACCCCATTCTGTGTATTGATATTGTCAATTTTTTCTGCAACGGTAAATCTAAATCGATCAATCAATACAGATATAATTTTGAAAAAAACATTATCAGTCATTCGTTAAAAATTTTTACGTGTTCAATTCCTCATTAAAAATGTCAATTGTGACATGCAAATGGTTTCATTCAAACAAGAAACACTTGTTTGTTGGCGTACGAACTTTTATGATTACAATAAGCTTCGAAAAGTTTGCTCAGCGCAAACACACAGTCACTTCTCCAGCAGTGACGAAACGAACGTATATTTTCCATCGATTTGTAAAAACTTTGGGATGTCGTGCAAGATTTTTCAAAACTTTTGAATTTCTCAAGATATTCGACCCAATTATAAACGTTCAATTCGAAGTTTTTGCCACACTGGCAAAAACTTTACTCTCATTGTTTTCTTGTTGTCATTTAAGCAATTTGTCTCGTCGATCCAACGAGAAATTAAATAAGTCAACAAAATGTGCGTCAAAGATACAAACAGAAAATATTGTGCAATTTTTTTCATCACGTAAAAAAAAAATAGAAAAAAAAAATTTTTGCAAGCATATACGACAACTTTGTTCTTGGCAAGGAAAAAAAATATGACAAATAAATAAATGAAATTATGAGAACACGAGTGATAAAAAAAAAATGAATATGTTAAAGTGCAGTGATTAAAAGAAACGTCATTAGGCCGTAATCAGTTAGTGTCTTCGCGTCTTCGTAGCTAGAACACACAAGACAATCAGGGACAAGATAGCAGCAGCGTAGAAGTTTCTATAGAGACGCGGAAGTGAAAAAGGAATGGCGCTGCGCGAGGCAAGGCCCCTGTCATTGCCTCGACACTGATATTAAACACACGCACGGGCTCGCGATTCAATGCGAGAGCTATTACTATATATCTGTATTATTTGTTGCCTCGATAAATAGTGCTTGGCCACGAGTTTCAAAAGTGGAGAAACAAGAGAGGGAGAGAGAGAGAGAAATAATACAAAGAGGGGGGGAAAAAGGCCTTCGTTCTGCAATCTCGCAAAGAAATGAAAAAGAAGGAAGAGACGAAAAAAGGAACTGTATACGCTCTCGATCGAGCCTGTTATATTTCTGTCTCTCTCTCTCTCTCTCTTGCTCTACCTCTCTGTCACTCTCGTACGTTTCGTGCGAGAGCGCCAAAGACAGAAATTCCTGCATCTCGCACTCTAACGGTCAATGACGATTACGATGACGCAAATATGACGAGATGACTCCTAACAGTTTTTTCGAACTTTTTATTTTGATCTTTCAAACATTTTTTTTTTGTCAAATTTCATTTTAGCAGTTCTCACAAAGAATTGAAGGCAATTGCTCATAGAAGTTGTGGAAAATAAAATAAAATGAATTGAATAACTTTTGAAAAATTAATCAAAAAATGTAATAATCATGAATTAGAAATTTTTAGTGTCATATTTGCAAAATAATTGAAATATCGATTCGATTGTCGCAACGTTCGCCTTTTGCCTCGCTAAAATTTTCAAGGATCGCCGATAATGATAAAGTTTTTTGATTTCATTCGGGAAAAATGTGCGGTGATATCGATGACACTCGAAGTTATTGTGCGGAATTAAAAAAATTTTGAAAGCGCGATCGAAGAGAGCGAATTCGATTTATTTTTTGCTCCGGCGTTCCCACTTTTACGCTTCTATTATTTGGATTTTCGATTCAGGGATAATCACTCGGGCGATACAAAACGTTTATTTTTCTCTCGTTCTCCTCATTCGTCGTAAGCACTCGATGAAGCGCGACCTCGGCCGGCGTTGACGCCATCTTTACTTTTTTGCTCCCGCGCGCGTTGCTCTTTTTTCGCGTTCCGGAGTCTCGATAATTTCGAAGGTCCCCAATTTCGAGGTCTCCGACGCTTTTAATATACGATTCTTTACGATTATTCTGCCTCGATGAGATACGAGAGCAAAAATTAAACTATGTGTACGAATTTCAATGATTTTATTCATCCTAAAATTCGCTTTATTGTTTCATGAATCAATGAAACTGGCAAGCACCGAGACCAATCGTGATTTGCACTTTCCCCGAAGTAATCGAGGTTAATAACATTAAATCGTTCATTATTCAGCGAGCTTCTTGATCCCCCTTCATTATTGTTGCCCCGTAATTCCGCACCGGGTGAACTTTAATTATACCCCTTTCGATTCGGAGAAAGTGCAAAACCTCATTCTCGAATATCTTCATTTTTCTCGAATCTCGAATCTCGCCACATCACCCATATATTTCCATTTTTTTATCTCTAAAAAAAATTCACTATTTTTTCAAAATTTTTGCAAACAATTTTTAATCAAATTGGCTAAAAAAAACGTGACTCAAATAATGTATACAAACTTTTGCTCGAAATTTATTCATCATTGTGTTTTTTTTCCAACAAATTTTTTCTGCTGAGTATAAATTTGTAGAAACGAAAAAAAAAAAAATCTTGGCAAAAAGAATGAAGAATTGAAGAAAAGAAAAATAAATAAATAAATTGCCCGATCTGCGGTTAAGAATCGTTAGTTTTATCAAATCTTCCGGTGTAACAGCTTTGAATATCAAACAAATACGCTCGTACATATGTGTCTCGTAGCCTCTGATAGAGGCCTTGGATCGAGGATGAAACGGTACGATCAAGGCCGAATGATGAATCAGTTTTCTCGTATTCCCACTACGCTCGCCCCGCGTACACTCACGCTCATTGCGCGAGTACGACGCGGAAATAGTTTGGAAAATAAGCTCATTCGTCCAAAAACGTAAAAATAAAAATTGAAAAAAAAATTTCTCACGGATTTTACGATGGACGGTCTTTTTTTCAACCATTTCATTTATTCGCTCTATATAATTTTTTGTTTTAATTAGTCTCCGCGGGATATATATATATTGTTTAACGAGATTTCCTGCAAGAAAAACATTCTTTTCTCTCTCTTTTTTTCCCGAACGCCATTATCGTTTGAGTCTCGATAAAAATGTATCGAAGGTTGAAAGTGGAAAAAAAGGAGACGACGATTAGTACGGGCGAGTAGTTTGCGCTTTATGTTACGCGAAATGACAGTTTTTCGTAGCCGTAATGACCGTTTCAATCACGCGGATTTAATTGGAGCCGGAGTGAGAATTCTAAACGCGCGAGAAAAAGGAAAATGGTGGCAAAATATGGGAGGAAAGAGGAAAAAGTTGAACGCAACGACCTTCCACAAATAATATAATCTCTTATTTCTCTCCTTTTTTTCCTTCTACGAGACACTCGAAAAGCGAAAAGAATTCCTTTTTTCTTGTCCTTTGAATTTCCTTGGCTCGAAGCCCGCGCGATATACTCGGATCGATCGCTCGCAGCTCGGTTAAATATTTCTTCGTGAATGTGTGCGGAAATGCGAAGAGAAAAGAGCGGAGATAAAGAGAAGCCAGATAAATGGAGTCTCTTTGTCAGTGCAGAGAGAAACTCTAGAAAAAAAGTAATCGTTTAGCGATCACGAGGCTGCGTGCGAGCGAATTTAGAATTATTTAATTTCTTCATTAAAGTTTTTAAATACCAAAAAAAAAACAAACATATAAAACCACGCATTTCCGTATTTTTCGCAATTTAAGTTTGATTTATTATTTATACTAAAATTTATTTTTCCACGAAAGACCGTTTGGTTTTTATATTCGTCTTGTTTTTCATTCTCGGCTTTCACTCGAGTCGAATTTTGATATCGGAGCTTTGAAAGAGCAAAATTGTTTACTCTTGGAATAGTACGAGAGAGAGAGAGAGAGAGAGAGAGAGAGAGAGAGAGAGAGAGAGAGAAGGAGGAAGACCTTTCTCTTGGCAGAAACTTGGTGCTCTCTGGAATCGCTTTGAAAGGATCGGAGAGCAGGGAAGAAGAAAGTAGGTTGTCCGAAGGATCCCCGAGAGCCATGCAGCGATGTATAGGATTCAGTCGAGAAATTTAATTCCATTCTATATTCCTCGATCTTGGATCTATATAATCACGATTTATCTCTCCGCCAATTTCTCAAACTTTTCCAATAAGCTCATTATATCGCTGTTATCGGAACTTTGATAATTAACGCGTTATTTAAAGTTCATTAAAATTTTGTAAAATTGAATAAAATCTATAGACTGAAAGGATTCCAATCGACGTGTCGAACTTTTCACTCACTTTAATCTCATTTTATCGTAATTATTGCTGCGTTAATTAAAGCGATTGGAGATAATTTAGTTCAGTGAAGCAAAATTAATGATTTATTTTGGCGAAAACAATCACAGTGACGCTTTATTACTTCCCGATTATGAACATGATTATTCATGATTTTCTTTTCGTTCTTTAATCGGTCAACGAAAGCTGGAAAATCCGACACGTGCGCAAGCCTCGATAAAAGGTCGATTTAGAAAATAATCGGTGGAAGCTAACCAGAGTACACGCGCCGGATATTCGCATCAACGCACGATCCCTAAGCAAGAGAGAGACAGAGAAGGACAACGAACCACTTTGTCACTTTACAAGAATGAGCTCGTAAAAGTTTAATGTTGCCAGGTGTTTGGATAAAAGATAAGCCATTTTTGGAACTATATTATTTTCTACTGTACTAAAGAATAACAATGCGATGTGAATCTTCTTTTATAATTTTTTAAAGAGTAAATGAACAAAACTTTAATTCAGAATACGAAATGAACTTGAGAAGTGACATTAAACATTTTTTTAAAATTAGAGTTTAAAAAATAAACAAATTAGTCTATTGATATGCTACGTGGATAACTGTTTTTTTTTCATTTGCAATGGGCGCTGATGCGTGAACAGTTTCTGAATTAAATTCAATTGCATAACGTATTCTACTCGTTAAAAAATGTTATCAATATATTGGACATTTTTTGTACGTTTTTCAGAAAAAATAATTATCTCAGTTGTACTTGATTTGGCACTCTCCAGTAGTTTGTACAACATTAATTGTTTAATTAACTTTCAAGGATATCAGGCCATGAGATTACGTTGAAAATCAATGAAAATCGAAGATTTAATATGAGAGAAACTTTGTGGTAGATCTCGACGAGTTTTCACACCTTTTTATTTCAATGTCAGTAATATCGTATAGGCTTCTCCAGGCCTTGAAGTACAGAAAAGTATCATGACCATGTGTTACTTCAATGGAACAATTTTTAAGAAATGTTTCACTGGTTTCCCGAATGCTCTTTTGTTAAAAATAAAAATAAAAATAAAATTGTAACGGGTCAGATTTCTTTTCCATTCGATACTTTTTTGTTACACACATCGCGTAGCTTCCATGTATAGATAAATATATATATAAAAAAAAAGAAAAAGCTCATTTTAGGGCGAGGCGTTGTCGTCATGGCTACGTGTGTTGACCCTAAACTTGGTCGTTGTCGTCGTTGCCTGGCGCAAAGGGCTCTCTCTCTCTCTCTCATTTCTCTCCCTCCCTCGCACCTCGAAGATTGGGGCACGTTTGCGAAAAGTGTGTCAGGCGCGTGTTCCGTCCTCCCGCCCGACTTCCCTCCGCGTCCAAAGGCTCCGAGCGAGTCCGCGTGGGCGTCACGCATCCCCTTTATTTTTATTGGCCCGCGGCCCTCCGAACGGGAAGGGAAAAAACGCGTTCGAGGGAGGAAAAAGCCTGCACTAACAACGCACGAGCTTGGCCCGGGACGTCATCAGCTTCCTTCAAGGTTACGAGGGAGAAAAAAGAATAAAGAGAGAGAGAGAGAGGGGGATTCGCGAATGCCTTCTCTCTTCCTTCCCCTTTTCGCCCTTTTCTTTTTCCCCTTTTTATTTTTTTTTCCTTTCTCAATTTCTACCACGGGATCGTCCGTACTTAATTAATTCGGGTCTTTCCTCTCGGGTTATTCTTCCCGATTAATTATAAATATTAAAATAAGTAAGAAATTAATCGTGAAATAATTATTGTGGATTTCAAATAATGCATTGAACAAAGGATGTTTTTAATTTATAAATTTAATTCAAACTTTTAATTGTGTATTATTATTTTTGTATACAGTGCGCCCTCTCAATAGGGCTGCTCTGTCCGAGAGCGTTGGGAAGAGTAAAATATACGATAGTTTTATTCATTAAACGAACAAGTTTTATTCGATCAGACCGTTTTTTGCTCACACTGAGCCTCACAGACCCATGGAAATTTCAATTTTCAATATCTTTTCTTTTTCTTGATTAAATTCACTTTATTAAGGGTGTTTTTTAAAGATTTTTGCAAAATGAAGCGAATGGCGCTGGATTCACGTTAATAGATCAATTTTTTAAAAAGTTATAACTCCTTGAAAATTTTTGAAAAAAAAAATTTGAAAAAAAAAAAAATTCGCAAAAATTTTTGAATTTTTTTTTCTCGATTTTAAGGCCTTATTCGATCGGAAATTTCCCGTAGATAATGAAAATGCTACTTATTCAGAGCGAAATTGAAGAATTAATATTGAAAAATTCAAAAAACTGCTTAAAAAGTTAGTTTTTTGGCTTGTTCAATATGAACAAGAGTGCATGCCTGGTGGGGGTATTCAAATTCCACGAAAAACTCTTCTCTTTGGGTCCTTTGTGGGCCCTATTGAAAGAGTACACTGTAACTCTGCGAATAAAAGTGCATAAACTCACCTTAACTCGTGTCTTCTTTTCCATACACTCGAGAATCATGCTAAGTGGGCCCAGTGTACTTTTCATTCTGGCGAGAACATTTTTCGCTTCGGGCCTCGTCCATCCATCTTGACTTATTTTACCTTGCACTGGTTCTGCGAAAAAAAAAAAAAATAATTTTCTTGCATTATCGGTATAAAAAAAAAAGGAAAAAGAATGTTGAACGAGTTTTTCAGATCGAGGAAGGTTCTCGAATAATTGACCGCAATTCTCAGTTCACGAACTCAAAAAAAAATTGCTTCTTTACTTTTTTTTCCACTGAAAACATGACACGTGTAAGTAAACAAGCTCGACGCGAGGTTTTATCGATACCCACGATCATGTGCATGTCCAATTTCGTATTAATGAGATTGGGTAAAATACGCTTCTTCTTCGTCTTTATTCGCTTTTTTTCTCTTTTTTTCACACGTGACGGCACTTCTCGATACTATATTTATCAGAATTTCGCGTTGCCTATGAAAAATTCATTCGATCATCGCGGTGGTACGCGCGTTAACGCGAATAAAATGCTGACAGAAAACAACGAACCGCCCTAGAGACAATTAAATAACTAATAAAAAAAAGGCGAGGGACAAACGATTCCCAAATAAATATTTGCTATACTTTCTGTATAATTCTACATCTCCAATATATTATAGCATGCTTCATATGTATCTTCGTGAAATTTAAAAAATTCATACAAGCCAATAAAAGCTCGTTAAATAATTAACAAAACGATCATCGAGTACTTACGATAAAACGAGCTGTATATATTTTTCATCAATTTTTATTTATACGAAAACATCGTATTGTGAAAAATTAAATAAATGTCAAAAAGCTCATCGATATACAGTTTATATCATTATCCAACAATATTTTTATTTAATAATAATAATGATAATGGGGAAAAAATTATTTTTATTATGGCAAATATTGAGACAAAAAATTCTTCTCTCATTTTTGGTGGAATTAAAAAAAAAAGTTGATGCAAGATTTTTCAAATTTGTTTCGCTCGAATAAAAATTCAAATTCGTTTTCTAATGGGGGGAGGGGACGTCGTTGGTGAATAGAGTGTGCAAATGACGAAGGCGAGAGTGTGCGAGTAATAAATCGAGTCGTGCAGGCTGTCGAGATCGACGCTGCCAATTGGCTTTCTCCGATAACTTTCATCCTGCACCTCAAGGCTTGCGCTTTTTTTTATTCCCTCTCTGCGTTACTTTTTTTATTTTTCACCGTCTCTCTCGCATCTTTTTCCTCTCGGGTGTCTTTTTTTCTTCTACGAGCTTCATTGGCAAACTGACACGTTTCTCGCTCCTTTTTCTCCTGAGCTCGCTTTTTTCCCAGCCCCGCGCGCTTATGTTGCTGTTGTTGTTGCTTCTTTTTTTTTTCTTCTTTCCGACACACGCGCGGAGGCTCAAACGCGAAGTAAATGTACCCGAAGGCACTTTCACTATCGCCCGATCCAATTGAGAAGGCGAGAGTAAAAGTATATAGGTACGCGTAAGTCTTGCACGAATGTAATACACGCGCGCTCTCTTTTCTTTTTTTTCACTATACTCTAGTTTTCATGCTTTTTTTTCTCTTTCTCGCTCCTTCCCATTCTCTTCTCGCTCTTTCTCCTCGTCTTCTCGCCCTCTTTTTACCATTTTCCGCCGTGCATGCGAAAATTACGAACTCGCGCGCGCGCCGCCGCCGCCGCCGCCGCTCGACACGATCCGTAATTGCGAGCACGTCGTTGTGTGCCGGTGCATCGCACTCAACTATTTTGCACGCTACCATATTCATTTTCGCCTTTTTTTCGCACGAAAGTACGCGTCCGCCGGAGACTACCGCGTTACCGCGATCTGCACGCGTATATCCGCGCGCCTCTTCCTACCCGTGAGAATTCACGCCGCGCCGATCTCCCCCCCCCTCCAAACCGTTTCCATCATTTTTCATCCGCAAACTAACCTTTTTTTTCAATATTTTCGAATCTTTTGTATATTTTTACTCGCATTTTCTGATATTATTCGTTATTACAAATTGAGCATTTTTTAATAATTTTATAAAGTATTTTTATCATTTTTCATCCACAAACTAACTTGTTTCCAATATTTTCGAATTTTTTGTATATTTTTACTCCTATTTTCTGATATAATTCGTTTTTAGAAATTGAGCATTTTTTTACAATTTTATCAAATTATTTTTCATCCGCAAACTAACTTTTTTCCAATATTTTCGAATCGTTCGCATATTTTTACTCGCATTTTCAATAAAATTCGTTTTTACAAATTGAGCATTTTTTAATAATTTAACAAGGTATTTTCATCATTTTTAATCTGCAAAATAACTTTCTTTTCAATATTTTCAATTCATTCGCAAATTTTTACTCGTATTTTCAAATATTATTCGTTTTTACAAATAAAAAGTATAAAAATATTAAATAACAGTTAAAAGATTAAAAGCAAATATCATTTTTTCATATAGAATTATTTTTAATTTTTTTTTTTCAAATTTAAATATAAAATTCTTGCCCGATTTTAACTTGCGGAATTTCTTCAAAGATCGATATCAGAGCACCGAAGATGGAAATGAGAGAAGAAACACGGCTATATATAAGTGGGTTATTAAATATTCCAAGAGGGAAATAAAAGGACAGGACTTTATATGTGGAAATATGTGCCGGATATGCATAACACTTGATTTTTCATCCAAACTTCTTTTTTTATCGAGTAATCGATAAAATGAAATGAAAAGATTATCACACACATGCTCGTGGACTTAAATTTTTAAAATATCCTTTAATTGACACATGTTTTATCTAATTAAAACAAATTCGAATATAATGAATCACAAATTTTTTTTTAATATAATAATTTGATTAATAATCAACAAAAAAGATTTTTTATTAAATTTTTTTGATCTGCAGCTTCAATGGAACAGATTCGAAAAAAAATTGACTGATATGAAAAAAGTAATTATTTCAATCGTTCACAATACTATGAGATAAAAAATTAAATTCTTTGGAACAACAATTGGGGACGATCGGAGTTGTTTTTCGGGTCGTATCGAGAGATTTCGAGTGAAAAAAAAAATGGAGTAAGAAAATTAGGCTGGCCAATCGATGCACGTTGAATGTGTGAATAGTTGCTCTCGGAAAAGGCTCGTGTGCCCAGTGGATGATCCCCAGGTTGAGTCGCGCTGGGTTCAACGTCCTGGCGGGCAGCGCACCCGAGAGCGAGAGAGCCAGAAGAAGAGAGGCAACGGCACACGAGCCGGCTCGAGAGAAGCAGGCTCTCTGGCCAGCCAAGCAACGCGACTCGACTCTCTTCCAAACACACACACACACACACTCCGAAATTTCGCACACTATCCCCGCGTCAACCTCGTTGCATTTTATCCCCGTATGAGTTACCTGCGACTCCTCGTGTGTGAGAAAAGCTTCGAGCCCGGAGCACATGCAGACGAAAAGGGCGCTTGACCTAGCGACCATATTATATCCAAATAACATTTTTTTTATTATTTTTTTTCTTACTATTCATTTTTAAAATTTTTTTTACAAATCAAAAATCATCAAGAGAAAAGATTTGTATAAAATTTTTTAAAATATATTTTTATCTCGAAGCTGATTCATGAAAAGTTTATATAAATAATGTATACACCACGAAAATATGCGAGAATAAATTAGAGTCGAAAAATATTCGCCGGACTGCACAAAATATTTGTATTTTGTGTATTTTGTTTGTGCGAAAATTGGCCAAAGTTTGTTTCGAATGTGATTTACAGGTACGTCGTTTATGCTTGTTTCGTTGGGGCTGTCAAAAATGTGTTTTGCTTTTTGAGTTCTTTCACCGACGTTTTCGATCGAAAATTAGCCTGGTACATGTGAGACTGTCGAGTTAAATGGCTTAACCCACTTCGATCCCCTCGGAATCTTCTTACTATGAGCTTAGGCTTTTCAAGCCCTTTTTACTCTCAGTCACGTTCCCGAGCAAACGAGCTCTGCGTTTTTTGTACCTGTGTGCCTCCGTGGATTTTGCTTTACGCATACTGCCTCCTGGTACTGTTACTTTTCGAGCCAAGAGAAAGAAAAGAAAAATCACCCTTACACCGATCCTTTTTTTTCTCGAACTTCCTAACTCTTTTTTTACCTCCATTTTTTTGTTGCTCTAAAACATCGTACACACACGTACCTCAAGAGCTTTTCCCATTTACATAGTCCTTATTCTACATTTACCCAAGAAAAAGAGAGAGCGAGAGAGTGAGAGAAAGAGAAAAAAAGTTCTCTGCAGGAGAGCCATTGCGAAGACGAGTCGTCAATTGGACGAGATTCCGTAGAGCTTTTCTCTCACATTTTCTTCTTATTTTTCACCATTTTCATCATCGCGATTTCCAATTTAATTTAACATACAATTTTAACTTACAAGAAATAATTTGCATCAAGTTTTAAAAAGAAATTTTGTTGTCCTCTCAAGGACCTCCAACCCTTATGCTTTCAAGAAATATTAGAAGACCAAAATTAAAACCTATATGTATAATAATGGTAGTGTTTAGCTATAGAAGGGATATAAATACTTATTTTGACAAAAGTCAGAGATCGGTTCATTCGAAATATGTTTTAATTGAAATCTGATATCCAAAAATAAATTGATATCTTAAATATCACAAAATAATCGACAGAAAAATCGATCGTGCAGTTATGTAATTCTAATTATATAAACAAATATATAATAAAAGTGCAATTATGAAATACTTGATAATAAATGTAAATTATTAATAAAACTGGCTTAAAAGTGGATCGTCGAAGAGTCGAGAGAATAAGTGAAGAAAAAAATGGGGATAAAGAGCGTTACCAATTCGGTCGAGTCGTGGCGGAGTCGATAGTCATCTCCGGGTGCGTTGGGATAGGTCCGGATTCGTCGTGTTCGGCTTTACATACCTATATCGTTGTATATTTACATGTGTACGCGTGGAATACGAGCTCGAGAGCGAGAGAGAGAGCCGGGTACGAGAATCGGATCGTCCGGTACGTACCGGGTGACTTGTGTTTAGATTTTCGCAGTATGTATGCGCGCAAGAATCGTTGTACGCAAAAGAAAAAAAAGCTTTCAAGCTCAGAACCGGAAAACAGCCTCTTTCTCACTTCCTGCCTACGGTCAAGACTCTAATTTTAACTTATTTCCACTTTTTTACTTACTTTTTTTAATCCTTCACGCAGCATTATCGCGTTTTTATTTTTTTTTGTTTTTATTTTTACAAAATTTAGCAACGATAAATGAAAAAAAAATGTTGGAGCATGTGTGACTTTATGAAATTAATTAGTCAATTGTTAATGTTAATCAGAATATTATTTTTTTTAAGAGTGGAAAAAAATGTATAGAGCCTGAAAACTCGTTTTTTGGAAGCGATCAATTTTGGAGTCTTAAAATGAGAAGACGCGCGAAATAATGCGGATGCACGTTTCGTGTTCGTATATATACAAGTATTACAAAACCGGGAAGGAAGTGAGAGAAGAAAACAAAACGGAAGAGAGCGCCAAGACCCTTTGGATCTTTTCTCTTTCTGTCGCTCTCCCTCCCATTCCGTTCACGTTCTCTCCGTCTTTTATTTCTCGTTTCTCCTCTTTTTCTCTTCGCTGGCGAGCTCGCGCCCGAGACTTCGCGCAAGTTATATATATTACGCAACTCTCCCTTGCGGCGAGAGCGCGTCTGCCTTTTTCTACTTTTTTTTCCTTCTCTCTCGTTCTCTCTCTCTCTTGTTCTTCTCTGCGTCTCTCGCACCTCCCCTCGCCGAGGAAAACATCGTCATCGCGTATACGATATGCAGTAGCAAAAACATGCGCGAATTCCGTTACCGGAATTCCAGAACTCGAGCAACCTCGTCGAATTTAAAAAAATAAACGAAATAATGAAGCATATATAAATAATCTCCCAACGAGATAAGAAAAAACAATCTGTCGCGAGCCTACAATCTCTTTTTTCACTGTATATACATACTTTTTTATCGTAAAAAAAATCACAACTCAACGATCGTAATAATTTTAATAGCAACGTAAATTCATTCATTGAAATAATAAATAATGATAATTTGTATATTTAAGATATTTCGAGATTTGAAAAAAAAGTATTACGCTGAAACATTGATGATGATAGATCTCAAATATTTCCACGTGGTTTATGATTTAATTTTGGAAGTATCATGCCTAAAATCTAAATACTCGACAAAAATTGTAATCAAGATTTTACCTCTCTTTCGTGGCGGTATTATTTTCGAGTGTTTTCATAGAATAATTATACTTTTCAACGTATATATTATAATTTATGAACAATTTTGCTCGTTGTAATTTTTTTTTTTTGAGAATTATTGTATATTTGCTTGTTTATTTCGACGAATATCGACGAAAGGATGCAAGTTCTAGGATAACGTCGGTGTTGTCGAGACTGTGCACCGAGAGTAACTGCGAGTAACGAAAGAGATGCACGAGGTGCAGAGTAAGAGAGAGAGAGAGAGAGAAAGATGCGCGAGGTCGACGCCCGGGCGCAACAAGTGCTGGGAGAACACTTTGAGGTGGCACGCTCGCCGTCGACGCCGGCGACGACGACGACGACGACGTCGTGCGTGCCGGGCTCTCGCCCCTGGACGAAGGATTCGAAGTCCTCCAAGTAAAAGACACGCAGCATCCTCCCCGCAGCCATTATCCTGCTCCGATTCTCTCCTCTTACTTTTCTCTCTCTCTCTCTCTTTCTCCCAATCTTCGTCCCTTTCCTTGCATTCACCCCACTCCGCACCGACGGATAATTCGCGGAGAAAGCGAAACGATATTGCCGGGAATGAAAATAAACGCGGAAAGATAACTCGCGATCAGATAAAAGAATAAATTTCGTCCGATTAAACGTGATATTTTCTTGACTAATTAATTTTTCGTTTTTCTTTCATCAAATCAACATTTTTTCGCCTTATATATCTTTCGTTTTTTACTCTCAGTTTTCAACCGTGCACTGATTTGTTTCAATACGTTCAACGATATTATTTTGCAAATTGAACTAAATTCTTGGTTGATTTAACTGAAGTTTAATTATTTCAAATAAACAAGTGTTGTTCCGACGAAATATTTTCAACTAAATCTGTTTTCAGTGTGTGTATAGTCAAATTATTTACCTAAATTTACAAAAAATCTTTGAGAACATTTTTGAAAAAAATGTTTACAGAGTTATTCTTTTAATATATTTTGTAACGTGATGATGAATAGCGAGGGGAAAAAAATGAGAAATCGCGGAAGAATTCGTGAGAGGATAGAAGGGCAGTAAGGAGGAAAAGCGAAACGAGAGCGAGAAAAATTGAAGGGAGTCGCGCGAGGGGGAGAAAAAAGGAGAAGATAGAGGCGGCAATCATTGAGGAGACATAATCGGAACGCGAGGAAGAATTCCCTCCTCTCGGATGTTGGCCGGACCGGCAGCGTGACGGCTTTTCTCGTTTTTCATTTTGTTTTCAATTTTTTCGTCGCCCCGGGGGATCGCCGGCGCTGCGCGCCCGGTTTTTTGCGTCCGGAGAGAGGGAGCGTGAAAATTTTTGGGTTAAGTACGAGGTACGTGCTCGAGTACTTGCAAATACGGCTCGAGCAAGAGCGAAAAAGCGAGAGAGAGAGCGAGAGAGTGAGATCACGCGACGAGAACGACCAGTTTCTCGGGAGCCCCGGGTTGAGTCTCGAGGTCGACGCCCGGGCGCAACAAGTGCTGCACTCTCTTCAAAGAGAGAGAGAGAGAGAGAGAGAGAGAGAGAGAGGGAGAGAATGAGAGAGAGAGACAAAGAGAGAAAATTACAGAGAGGGAGAGAGAATTGCCGAGGGGGAGAGAGACAGAGCGAGTACATACGCGCCCCGTTCCTCCTCCCGGACTCTGTGCCCCCTCCCAATGCGAAAAGACGGATGCACGCTGTGGCCCAGCGTCTATACCGCTGCTGCAACACCGAGCTTCCCCCGCTTTCCATCCCCTTCTCCCCTTTCTTCCTCTATTCGACGCTTTTTTTATCATTATTTATTTTCCCTCCGTACGCCTCCTCTCTTTCCACGTCCACTTCTATTCCTCCGCCGCGTGTGCTGCCTAGATCGTCGTCTCGCAAATTTTGCTTCTCTATATATCTCTATTTCTACATTTTGATCTTGCGCTTGCAAATTTCTTTCTCTCTCTCTCCCTCTCTCTCCTTCTTTCTCTATTTTCATCTCTTGTCAATTTCTTCTCTCTCTCTCTCTCTCTCGCGATTCGCCATTGCCTGCTCGACCCCGCCTCCTCGCGGACTCTACTAGTTGGCTAGATGCGCCGGACTAAACTGCTCTAGCTCCTCTTTCTTCGTCTCCCACCTTTCCCTCCCCCTCTACCCTTTCTCCGCGCTCAAGATCGCTCACGGCGCGCGAACTCTGGCTAATTCCAGCATTTCCCAGCGTGACCGGCTTTATACATCGCCCAGCTCTCCTCCGAACGCTCTCTGGTCAATTTTTACCTCGCTTTCATCCCTGCTTTCATTCCTGTGTTTTTTTTCCAACTTGTACACAGAAAAACTTTTGTTTTACTGTCAATATTTTTTTCTTGTTTTGTTGCTGTCGTTTTTTGTTACTTTTAGTTCTTTTATTATAGTTTTTGTTACTTATTTTCTATTTCTTCAAGTTTCTTCCCATCTTGCTGCAATTCCCAGAAAATTCACACCGGGTAAAATGAGTTTTTTTTTTCGAAACTTAGACAGAAAAACTTTTATTTATCATCAATATCTTTTTTTGCTCTCTTCTTTTTGTTATTTAGTTCTCCCATTTTCTATTTCTCCGAATTTTTTTTCCATTTCGTTGCAATGCCCAGAACTGACTCAGAATAAAGTAATTTTTTTTTAAGGTAGTTCTATAGGAACAGTCAAATTAAAAGTTTTTATCTCAATTTATCACGATACCATGTGGTTTTAGAGCTTAAGTCAATTAAAAAAAAGTTGTTGCAGATTGTTTCAAGAGCAACATACTCAAAATTCAAGGTCATCCAAGGTGACTTGCTATGTATGTATGAAAATTTAAAAAATCATAATCTTAGGATTTTTTAAAAAAACCTGAGGAAGCTTCTTTGAAGCACAACAAAGAGCTATGCTAAATTGTAAGAAGGTTCACCATCTAGATTTCAAGATACATATTTACGATTGAAAATTGGGATTTTTAACAATAAATATCCCAATTTCTACATGGTGAAACCTCTTAAAATTTGGTATACGCATATGCGTAACATATCAAAGAATATGACTGTACCAATTTTCAACAAAATCCCAAATAATCGATAAAACTATACAACTACCTTAACTTACACAAAAAAAAAATTTTTTATCTTCAATATTTTGTCCTATTTTCTATTTTTCCGAGTTTCTTCCCATGTCGCTGCAATGTCGAGAAAACCCGAGCGAGGTAAAGTGAGAAAAAAGAAAAAAAAATGAGGAGAGATTCCTCGTGGTTCTCGGGTCGACTTCGCCTCCGCCAGGCGGTTCTCGAGCGTGCATGCGAATACGAATATAAAACTGCACTGGGTCAGGGATCCGTGATTTATCGGGTGACGGGTACGATTGGCCTCCAGCCAATGCGTGTAACATCCCTCTTCTGCCGCCTTTTTCTTCCCCACCCCCGTTCGTGTCTCTTTTTTTTTATTACTCTTCCTCTTTCTCGTTTTTGTTCGTTCTTCCTCTTTTTCCGTTCCTCCTTCCTCATCCTCCTTTTCTCGACCTCCTCTCGTTAATGCCGATGACAAGATACAACCACGTATATCGTACGTTTGAATAAATTTCTCTCTCTCTCTCGCCCTTCCCATCGAAACTAATTTTCTTACATCTTTCTCTCTGCTCCGCCAAGTTGATTTATCACCATTTACCGTGAACGTGTTTAAAAGATTTTTTTTCATCAATTTAGTAACACCTCTCTTATGATTTTTTTAACGCGATATTTGTCTTCGGATTATTTTTTTCATCATGATATTAATAAATGACATTTTTTTAAATTAATTGCTTTTATTAGAAATAAATTTAATTTTAGGGAGAATATTTTGGATGTTGATGAAGTTATGGCCAAATAAAATTAGGTATAGAATTAGGTCCGGGGAGCTAAAATCTGCACGGTGACGCCATCTAACGTCAATAAATCGTAATCTCGTTGTAAACGTGTTCATAACCTTAATCTTGGTACGTTCCAAATTAATAATTCTTTCGATTTCATCGCATGGAATAGAAATGATTTTTTAATATATTCATTGAAAACTTACTCTGATGTGGCAAAAATGTCCTTTTCTTGCTGTCACTTTCCTGCAATGAGAGAGAAATTAAAGTCTTGAAGTAAAACGAACGTATATTTCATTGCTACGTACCTCAGACGATTTAATCGATATTCCTTTGAGTATCGATTCGTATTTTGACAAATTATCATAGATAGGTGCAGACGGTACAGGAATAACAAGTTTCGGCGAGTAAAGAGCTTTCACGGGATCGAATTTCTCACTGGCGAGATTCAAGCTCTCGTCCGAACTGCTTCCACTCTCCGCCATCTTGAAACTAATTTGTCGAACCTTCGAATCTGATTCTTCGATCTGCAAACACACATTTTCAATTATCAATCATATTTTAATCAATAATTTTTCAATTAAACAATTATTCTAAATTTTAATATTCGACCTATTTCAATTTTTCAAAGTTTTTCCGCATATACGAGTTTTTTTCAGATATTCATTGCGAATACTCTTTTTTGATCTTTTCTTTTCTTTTTTCTCACTTGAAATTCCTGAAAACAAATTCTTAACCATCTAGATCCTCGTATCGTCGCGTAATTGGTACGAAAAGAGTATACACTTGACTGATATAGAAAGTCTTCGCCAAGTTTCCTGAGACGATTTTTTTCCACCGGGAAGAAAGAGCGAGAAGTCGCTCGGGAGTTCACTGACTCGGGTATGATTTTGGTGGAATGTCGATTGGACTTGCAACCACTTTTTTTCGCAACGAGAGTATTTATTCCATAGGGATTGAAAGAAAGAGAGACAGAGAGAGAGAGATAAAGAAATAGAAAAAAAAGGTTTTACGAGTGTGCGAGGGAGACGAGAGGAATGGACTTTAAGTGCAAGATGCATTAAAGGAGAGTGCAAGAAAAAGAGACACATCGGCGGCGGGAGAGGATGTTAACCCTCTGAGCGAAACTTTCTTTCTTGGTTTACCGGATTACGTAAAGTCGAGTACAGGAATACGAGTATTAGTAGAAGCTAGTGCGGTTTTTGTGTACGTGCGCGCGAGACGTTGATTGCTGAATAGAAATGCACGCAGCGGCTGCAACAAGCCGGCCAATGGAAAGAGAGCGAGGGAGAGAAAAAAAAGGAGATTGCAGGAGCGAGAAAGACGGATAGTTAAACTGGCGAGGTTACGCTCACAGGAAGTGAAACAACCTACAGAAAGAAAGTTTTTACTCGGCGCTCGCGCTTCAGTTTTCACTTTCATGGAAACGCCGCGCTCTTTCCTCGTCTCTCTCTTTTTATTATCGCCTTTTCCCCTCATTTTTCTCTCTTTCTATTTCTCCTGTCTCTCTCTCTCTCTCTCTTTCTCTGATCATCAGACCGCGCATCTCGTGCCATTACATGCATTAACCGCTGTATCTCAGAATTGGCATCGCGTCTCATGCCACGATGCAGAATACCAGAGCCAAGAAATCAGCGCCGCCTTCCCGCAGATTCTCAGACTAAACTCAAGCGCTCCGCCGCAATTAAGCCGGGCATCGGGCATAAATGCACGTATTGCGCCTATACCATCTTACGAGCTTAGAAAAAAAAAATATAAAACACATAAAATTGCATCGAAATTGATTCCGCGATCATTTCGTCAGATTTCTTATATATGAAAAAGAAAAAAAAAACAAAAACTTTAATTCATCCCGCATGATGCGCGCGGACCGTTCCATAAGTCGATGCAATTATGAAGAAACGAATATTCCTGAGAAAGTTCTCACAGTAGAAATAAATAATTTGGAGGTTTTATCGACGAATCGAACGTGAAAATTGTCATTATTAGAGCGAAATATTCATGTATTTTTATCGTTTTTTTTTATACTTTTGTTTCAGAATCCTTTTGGAATAAATTATCGTGGACGAGGGTTCAAAAAAGGGTATAAAAAATCCGCGTCCTCCTATCGAGGATTCGCGGAAGCGCCAGGGGGAGGAGGAGGAGGAGAGACAGCGAACTAGACGTAAGTGGGTTTGAATGTTAGCAGGCGCGGGGGTGGCTAGAGAGGCCCCACCGCAGGGTACGGGTCCCAATGCCGGTCCCCGTATCTCAATCGCTCTCGCTCACCTCCACCCTCGTACCCAAGGAGGAGTCGACAATGCCCTTCATAGACGACGAGCTACTCTGGTGCCCTGACAATGACGGAAAAATGGTTGATTTGACTCAGTGCCTTCAGGTATTTCTCTCTTTTCTTTCTATACTCAATTATATCAATATTGAAAGAAAAAATAACGAATTGTTTTTTAAGAAAATTATTTCGGTAATCGTTTTTAAGGGAGTTCTTGCGCTATGGACAAATTCAGATGTTTTTCTTTCCTGTGTCAAGTCTTTTTATTATTTTTAATAGTTTTTTGAAAAAACCATGTATACGTTTTTTGACGTCGTAATAAAATGTTGATTGTTTCATGCAAGAACCACCTTAACAAATATTGTTTCAAAAGAGTCATTTGAAGAATAAAATGATAAAAATGAAGATTACAATTTTATTTGTTACGTATTGAAATAAGGAAATTGTGTTTTTTTTTCTAAAAAAAAAGGAAAGTACCACAGGTCAAGCCGTGGAGTTTTCCGCAATGGAGTTGAGCGCGCTAGTCGGCGCACCAGCTGCACCGAATGTGCCTTCGGAAGACGGTGAGGGTGAAATTTCAGGCGTGAACGAGGAGCCCTTCGACACGATTGACACTTTCCTGAGAGAGTTGCAAGCCGACCTCGGCGAGCCGAGTCAACCGACCTCGACGACGACGCCAACGTCGTTAACGTACAGGCGGCAAAGGTACAACATCGCCGCAGCCAATCCTCTGCTTGCTGGTAAGAAAATTAACGGATCATTTAAAAAAAAAATCTCTTAGCGCACAAAAGTTTCAACCTCCGTTTCTCAATTGCAGAAAAGCTGGCAGCACCAGCGGCGCAAATGTCCCAAGCCTCAGTTCCATATCCCACGAGGACGGAGATAAAGACGGAAATCATTCATCCAGAGACCAGCAAAGGTAAGTGCAAATCTTTCAAAAAAAAATTATTCGAGCTCTTTCTTATCGACTTACCATCGATTAACAATTTTCTGCCTACTTTATCGATCATCGATAACTTATCATCGGTCGCTATGCGATCGACCGTCGACAAAACCGTTTTTCCCTTGATCGATCGAGCATACGTTGCCCCCGCGACAAATGCAGTTTCCTGTTGTACCGACTATCGAAAATGAAGATTTATTCTTGATTTTCGTTTTCTCGCGATACATCAGGAAACTTCTCGCTCCGTCGCGCCTTGGCTCGCTCATCGTTTTACCGCGGAGCCGAGCTCGTTGAAAGGGAAACCGGCCAAGGCCCCCTCGAATTGCGAACAGACATCCGCGTTAGCGATAATTGCGCACGCGTTCGGCGTACTTGAAAAAAAAAGGAGAGAGAGAGAGAGAAAAAAAAAGTTTAAAAAAATGGCGTTATGCGCGAAAGAACGATCGCTCGGTGCGTTGGAAGGGAGATTCGAGACTCGCGACGGTAGGCAGATCTCGTTACTCAAAAAGTACGGCGGAGGGGATGAAAGGGGGCGAGAGGAACATTACGTACGTGCGTGGCCCAATTCTTACAATTTACAGCCGTGAGAGAGAAAGAGAGAGAGAGAGAGAGACGAAGTTTCGTAACTCTTGCAATGTGTGTACGCGATTTTCGCCTCAATCCTCGCACACGTCGCTGTGCTCCTCCATCCCCCGCTTCACCCCCTCTCGTTGTTACTCTCGAAAAATATACACTCGTACCGAACGTGCGACACGTACAACGAGCACGACTTTTGGTGCTCGTTTCCCTTTCGATCGTTTTTTCGCAAATGAAACGTCCACTGAGCGTCCTCGATCGAAATTACACAAATAAATTCTGATTTTTTTTTCCATAAAAAAGAATTTTCGAAAATTTATACAGGAGTATTTACGTTAAAAGTATTTTCTTTATATAGGTAATATATACAAAATTGAAGTTCATATTCAAATTAAAAAAAATTTTTTGTTATTGATTTGAAATTTTTTCTTTCGATCGTTTGTCGTAAATGAAACGTAGGCTGAGAGCATCATCGATCAAAATTATACCCAAATTGATTCTTTTTTTTTACAAAAAAAGTTTTCCAATATTTATATATATAAGTTTAACAGTGAAATTGATTCGAATTTTAAAAAAAATTTCAATGAAGGTGAAAAATGTTGATTATGCGAATAGAGTAAAGAAAATATTAGTCAGCTGTCAAAAAGGCACGTTCCCCAATGATAGAGCGTAACACGCAGAAAGAGAAAAAAAGGAAAGGATGAAAAAATCGAGCACATCGCGCTCACGCAACGCCTATTAGAGCCGTGGGAGATGAGAGAGAATTTTTCTAAGCGATTCATTTTTCTTTCTTCATTCGCTCGTGGCGGGCGTTTTCGCGTATCACTTTCGCCGTGATCGCGGCGCGTGACAAAAATCTCCCTTTTACCGCTCGTCCCCCTCATTAAGCTCAATAATTTTCCTTCCAATTTTAATGCGGACTCTCGTTAATAACTGGACCGAAAAAAAAGACTCTCCCCGCCGAGATTCTTCGAGAAAACGCGAGCACGCGTTCGTTTTCTCCCTTTTTCGAATCGTCATTTCCGCTTAGCTGACAAGCCGAATGACGCGACTCTTTCGATAATAACCAGGGGCCTAAAAAATATCTGTCCGGTGGATAAAGAAAAAAAAAAGATAAAGAAAAGAAGAAAAAAACTGAATGAATACGAAAGAAAAAAAAATTTGAGAGAGGCCAAAAAAAACAATATTCCGTGGTTCGAAACTCCCTCTTTCCATCGTTTTTTATTTTTTCTTCTGTCACTCGGGACTATCTTTCCTTCGTCTCCCATTCCTCATGAACGTTGCACTTGTCGGGCGGTCACGTTGTGTATCCTCGACTTCCCTTGACCCTCCCCAAACACATAAATCCTCGCTTTCCTCGTCTCCGGTCTCGCTCTTTTCCCCGCGAGATCCAGAAGCGTCTCGCACGCACTCGGAAATAGACCGAGGTATTTAAGAGCATCTTAGCACGTATAGAATAGCACGGCCAAGTCCCAACATGGTTAACCAAACTCTCCTCCCATCGCAGAGAGAGGTAAAAAATCGAATGTGCTTTCACGTCGCTGAATCATGCACAAATAAGGAGGCCTTTGAGAATATTTCAGATATTTATTATCCCTTTTTTTTATATTGATTTTGAAAAATTTATTCTTTCTTTCCTTCTTCTTCTTCCTTTTTTTTCTCGAACTCTTTCGCATCATAAAACCACTGACCCAATAATTATATAACCGACACAATGCTCAACGAGGTATGAAGTCGCGCTTTACCGTACTAGAGATAGAGGGAGAGAGAGAGAGATACATAATTCGAACACATTGAGCAATTATGTCAATAGAGTGTTGTAGCGAGTGCAACGTTACACCTTCGAACCGCCGCGCTTTGCTTATTATTAAACCCGTCCGATCGTACATGTGTATTTATTATGTATCGTTTATAATATTTGTACATATTATACAGGATGTCCGAGAAGTCGATGTGAAAAATGTATAAACGCCGTTTCGCGATTTTATTCCAAATCGGAAATTATTATTTGAGCCATTTTTTTATTAGAAAAATCGTTTAAGGGTTGTTCAAAGAATAAAATTCAACCAATCAGCAAATACCACGTGTCTCATGCAAACGCGTGACAGGTTGCAAAGGAGAGCATATATCAGGTTGAAAATATGCATCAAGTTAAAAAAGAGTTTTTCGAAATTAAATTGCATTCAGATTCTGCATTCAGAGAGAGAAAAACAACAAATAATTGACGAACTTGTTAACATCGAATTTTTTACGAACAAAGTTGCATACGATGAACCTTACAAACAAATCGAAAACTTTACATTATTCCAAAATATTCTGTATATTTATTGAATTGCTTAATCTGTATCTCTTTTTTATTCGCACTGAATAATGTTACTTCATTAATTTTTCACACTAAATGGAGTTTATATCGCGATGTTAATTATTTACTCTGATCAAACACAGCATATCAAAGCACATCTATTAACACGATGCCATTCTACACCAAACGGTGGGAACTATATAGACCAAAAATAGTGTTAAATTAACATCAGATTTTTTACAATAGCATTAGAGAATTCTAATTAAACTCGATTTACATCATATTCTAAAGCTTTTTGAAAACGAAAATATTTTCTCAAACTAATTAATGGCTTTTGGATTATTTTTTCAATTTAAATTTCGATTTAAAAAATTTGTCATAGAATTTCCTATATGGTTTTTTTTTCAAATACACACGTGAATATGAAATATATCGGGACTCGTAGCAATCGCGTAATCATAATTCTCGGTGTGTGTATTTTCCACACCAGTCGTGATGAAAAGAGACGACGAGAGTGCAGGCACGATTTGTAAAGATCAGCCTCACTGCCGGCCACATTGTCTGTACACCAGAAGAGCGGCTGTTGACATTTTCCCCGATCGAGGTCAGGGTTCCTCTCGACCGATTATTATCCACTTTTTATCCTGTAATTTGCGCCAGGACGATTGAAAATCAATTTTCTTTCAACCAATTTCCTATACTAAAATTTATATACCAATTAGTTAACACATTTTACAAAATCTTGCAAAACATTTTTTAATACCTTTACATAAAAATAATACTTCGAAATCTTTTAAGAAAAGAAAAATACTCGTTTTTAACTCGTTATTTTTCTTCTCTGTGTCTTTGGTTTTTCTTTTATTCATTTTTTTTGTTCGTGTTAATAAGGAATAATTACGAAACGAGCAATCGTGATAATGCGAAGCATTTTGCTCGTAGGTGTTTGCGTTAGATTTTTGTATGCAACGCGAACGTCCAAGCGCAACAAATTCGTCCCTGAAGAGGTCTTGGACTCTCTGCCAATGGGTCGAACACATAAAAATATCTATATGCCTGTCCGCGCATTTATTTTTATATGAAATATATTGTGGACCAGAAGAGGACACTGCATGCAAAATCCTCCTTGACTTGGTCAGTTTTTGGCATCGAGCCTGATCCACATTGCTAATAGTTCGCGAGGCATCGTCCACCTGTTTGCACCCCCGAAAAAGTCCTCAAAACACGCACAACATCCAAGATTTTGTCAAAATATCATTTTTACAAATTTCAATAAGAAAACGAGTAGTATATATTTTTACTTTTCGACTAGATTTTTTTTTTTACATTCTCAGTCAAATTTGTCTGCATTTCGTCATTCGATTTTCCACATTGCCTCAAAATTACGTCTGTGCAATGTCGAAAAATACATAAGGCGATGCCTCTGGCTTTCTTTACGTTCTTTTGATTTTTTTTAAAATTTTTCTGAGGCGCAGTGACAGGTGGAAAAAAGCAACGGTCGAAGGGGTTTGAAAAAGGGGAGAAAAAGTAGAAAAAAAAGGAATAAGCAGCCATGATTTTTTTTTCATTTTTTTTTTCGAGACCGTTCGTTACAGAGGCGTTCTTGATATTTCTCTTTACCGGAACACATCAGAGAAAAAAAAACACGTGGACCAGGCAAGAGAAATTCTCTCTCTGAAGATGAAATGACAATTCTCTTTCTTTCTCGATAGTTTTCCTATTCTCTTTTTCTCTTATTTTCTTAGAGTATCGAAAATATTGCCAGATTGTTTTTTTTTCTAGATATTTCGGCATTACTCTCGAAATTTTCTAATTAAAAAAAATGTTTATAATTTTTCATCCACTTCATACAATTTTTGTTTAAAAATGCAGAATTTATGTGCAAAATGTGTTTTATTTTATATTTTCGTTTCTCTCTCTCTTTCCTTTTCTTCGACACAATGTTTTTCTTTCCGGTGGCGGCATTGACCAACTAAAAAGCAGAAAAACAAATTCGAAGGCCGTCTGCGAATCGTCACTTCTGCCGAACTGTTGCTAAAAAAAAGTGCCTAGAAGAAAAGAAAATCACGTGAATACATCTGAAGTTTTAGTGCTCTTTTTAACGAGCAGTAAATATTAATAACGAAATTCTGTAGCAAGGGTAAAAAAAAATTGATGGCGAATTTAAGTTATTCATGGAGCAAGATAAATAGTATCTCGACAAAAATTGAGAAACAATTTTCTCCGCGAGAACCCGGTGAACTCTATGGAAAAATAACGATGCATTCTTCGAGCTAAAACCACAATAAACGAGAAGGCGAGGACGGTCGAAAGAAAAGTGGAGGGGGAAAGGAAAAGGAAAAGAAAAGGGAGGGAGTGAAAAAATGAGTCGCCGTGAAACGCACCTGTTACATGCGCCAACACTGAAATAATAAACACACACCTATATATGTAGACGTGCGTTTATCCATAAGAATTCATATGAAATTTCTGAGGGAATATCGAGCTGAGTGTAATTCCGAAACGCTCACAGTTTCCGTGAGAAAATCTCTTCTCCCGTCTCTCTCTCCCTCTGCTATTCATACAATTATATATAAATCCCTAAAAAAAGAAATATATAAATGCTTATACAGTTACGTCAATGAAACGAGAATGAAAAATCAGTCAACAGACGCGTATTTTTTTTCGTACTCGTTAATTGAAAAATACTCAAAAATTTTTAAAAATGTGCAAGACAAAAAAATTCCTAAGCAAACTGTAAGATGAGTTTTAATTAAATTTTTATTAAAAATCGCTCAAATGTTTTTTTTTCAAGGATGTATACTTTCATTCATGAAACGGGCTTGAATTTGGTAATTTTGTTTCTCGAGCCGATTGCATAATCGCGGTTTCTTCGTTAATTTACGAGCGGAGTGAAAAATCGGCGGCGGGGAACAAGCCGAAGATCTGCCGTCGATAAAACGTACGCCCTTCTCGTCGTCGATTAAAAAATGCATTAATGCGCCGTTGAGAAAACCGCGAGATACGCATTGGCTGTCTTATTCGCTCGAATATTCGTGTCTGTGCATGCATTTTTCTCTTTCCCTCGCGCTTTTCGAGGCGGTCTCGCGCTTGGTCACAGACCATGTAATCCTTTATCCTTGGACCTATCCTGTATGTGTGCCAGCAGGTAAACACCAGCACAGTTTCGCAATGAGAATCGCGCGCCTCGATATCGGGAATTTCCTTATACACGCTGCCATAAAGTAACAAAACCGCGTTTTCTCCATCTCTCTCTCTCTCTCGCTCTTTCCCTCTCTGCGCTCTCCTTCGTCTCGGGAGAGCAATCGAGGAACTTGTCGCTCTCGATCGTGCACGAATCGACGCATATACATATGGCGCAGTCTCGGAAAATCAATGTGGAACGATTCCATCGATATTTAATAGCTCATTCATTTTTACAAAATATCCTCTAAACACTTGATTGAATTTTAACTCGAAAAATTTGAACTGCGCTCCCTCTTTATTTTTTTACACACGCTAATATTTTTATTATTTTTATAGACATGGTGAAAAAAAAGTCATTTTTATAGCTTTTAAAATTTGTCTCGTTGCGACACAAAGCTCTCCCCGTGGAACTCCCGAGAAACAATTTTATCGAAGATTGTGCAAACTTGAAAAAACAATCGAAATTATCTGTCTTATCGATCTCGTTGTGTTTGAGCCGTTCGTTATCCAGGATTTTACTCACCTGACAAGTCACTTGGAAAAACAATATCACGATCTTAGAATAAATGTTTTATCCGAAAACATATACGGATTCGCGAGTACACCGTGAACAATCGTGCGTGTCGTTTTCCCGACAACAACGCTAATTGCATAAATTTAGTAATCAATTACGAAATCCCGTCATCGCGCAGTCTCTGTTTTCCCATTTGATTTATCGGCGGAAAAATTCTTACGAAATTCAGCAAATAAACAAATAATCATTCCCTCATATTTATTCGTTAAATTTCTCCGATATCATATATTTTATATTGTTTATAAATAAACCCACACGCACGTATGTGCGTATTTTATTTTATTTTATTGCGTATTTTATTGCGTATTTCCTCATAGTCCATGAGACATTTTCGATCGTGGAATGAGATCAAAATAAAAAAATAAAATCAAGATTAAAAAAAGAAAATGATAATCGTAATTCGCACAATTCGACTCGGCTGTCATTTTTTAAAATCGTAAGAGAGACAAGAGGTTTTGGTCGTGAGAGAGAGAGAGAGAGAGAGAAAAGTCCAAATTGATGTACGGCGAAGTAAATAACGCCAAAAGGTAAGAAGTGGACGGCAAAAGGGGGGTGGGGGGAGGGAGGGCGTAGAAGGAGGAAAATAAACGGAGACGGCAACGCAACAGTTTAGAGTGAAGCTCGTTACGTCAGTGAAAGTGTTATGCCAATGTGGGCCGAGGCTAACCTGCTGCTGCTGGCTGCCCGTGTTGCTTACGATATTCCTCGTTCCCCTGGAACTCTTTATACACACGTTTATTCACACACTGAAGCATTCTCTTTTCTCCCTCCAACCCCCTCCCGCCCTCCCCTCTCCACATCTTCTTCCTTTTCCTTTTCTTGTTTCGCCATTTTTTAAACTTATTTGCCCCCTTTTCTCATCGAATTTCCATTTCTTTAGCATATTTTTTTCCCACTAAATGAACTGCTTTTTGCGCATCTCATTTTTTTTTCGTAAATTTTTGTGCTACTGGTTTTTTTCCGTATTTTCTTGTGATTTTCGAATCGCGTAATCGCGAATATCGTGTGCAATATGGAAAATGAAAAAAAGCTCGTGACGAATCGACAGGAAATCCTGATTTCTTTTTTTTCTTCTAAATCTCGATGGGAAAGGAGATTGAAAAATGACAGGGTGTCGCGTATCACGCGTAAGCATTCCTCGCGACTACCGGTTTTCAAATTAAATTCGATAAACGCACCGCTCGTTTATTCAAGGGTCAATCGGAGCGTGAAAATATTCAGCTTTTTTTTATTTTCTCGACTTATTTCCATCCCTATAGAACTATAATATCTTTCTCCTAACGAGCAATAAATCCACGGTGCAGAATTTCGTCTCTCCACGTGTCAAACTTAATTTTTGAAATTTTTAACTTCAACTCTTTCAAATTAAATTTTTAACTTCAATCCTTAACTGGATATAGTGACGAGCACATTAATCATTAATTTCTCAATGAATTAAAGTTTTATTTTGTGCGCGAAGAGAAAAATTGACAGAAAGTGGTCTAGAATTTTCACGAAAAAAACAAAAAATTGTCAAAGTATAGATTTCAAACAATGAGTATATTAATTCTCGATGCAGAATTTCGTCTTTCAATACGTCACAAATCAAAAAATATTACAAAAATATTAATTTTTCAATTTTTAATTCCGAGTATATAGTATTAAATTCATAAATGATATCTCAATCAATAAAAATTTTATTTTGCATGTAAGAAGAAGAACTGTTGAAAAATGATATAAATTTTTCACGAAAAAAAAAACATTTGTCAAAGTAGAACAATATACTTAACAAACAAAAAAATGAAAAAAAAGAAGATTTAAAGCGGATAAGTATTGAAAATTGATTGAAATCTTGCAATATGAGAATAGAAACGTGACAGCAGCAGCAGAGAGTGTGTCTGCGATGCACGGGCGAGGAGGGTCTATATCTCCTATATATTTCTCGGGAGTCGAAGCGCGCGCGATGATACATGCAAGCGTGTCATGCACCTTTTGTCCTTTGACGAACAACGACGACGCTCTATACATTTATGGATGCAACGAGCGCATGCATCTATGTATGAGTATGATAACCAGCGGCGCAAATATATTTGCTCCTGGCCGGGCGTCCGTGCACGCAGCACATACTCGCGCGATGGCGCTTCACACGCGCGCGCCTCCTATACCTTCCGTAACGCTGCTATCTCGACACACGTGACACGCACGCGTGTACATTTATTATGTTACCGTATATCCATCCTCTTATTTATACCCAAGCTTCGGATATTTGTGAATTTATCCATCACTTCGGATTACTTTTTCATCGTCGTTCGAACTGAAGAATTAAATCAAAATTCGCATCTACCCATGCATCAGAGATCGAAACGATTAGAAATTGAAAAGTCTTTTCAACTTTTATCTTTTATTACATTTAAGGATTAATGAGCGATTTTGTTTAAAATATGGTAGAATTTCATTAATTATTGGTATTTTTTCTTAGGCATATGAAAAGATGTGCCAAATTTAATATCGTTTTTTATTTTTATTGAATAATTTAAGAGTTATTTAACTCCAAAGTTGCTGTGATTTAACATTGCTTCTTAGGGAGAATTCATAAAATTGCACTGAATACAAATGTTTACAATGAGATTCTTGTGAATTTTTTAAAAATATATTCGTATAGTAGTGTTCATTTTGTATATAAATATCAGTATTTTCGAAATATTTTACTAAATTTTATTTTATTTTGTTATTTAAAGAATAAAAAAATGTATAAATTATTGTTGAAATATACCGAGGTTGCTCATTGATAGCTAAACTATAAGAGTCTAAAAATTGGCAACTTTTCAACAACAGCCAGAGTCTAGGTCTATCCCATACGTCCTTAATTTAAATTTATATACTTAATTTATTTTTTTTTGTTATTATATTTAATTTAATTTATATTTAATAAATATAGCATACGTTTTATTACCGACATGAAGGAAAATATTGAATTTCACTAGATTATTACAATAATAGACAAAAGAGAAATATTGAATTTCGCTATATGAGGAAATATTGAATTTCACCACCCAAGTGAAATTGGATTTTTTTGAATTATTGAATTTTCTTCATTATGCAATTTAATACAGACTTGAATATCTCGATAAATCTTTATCTGGGGTAAATTTAACAATTATCTCTCGCAGAATCGAATTCCTTGACGGATTCGGTCACAAGATTCTCGACGACTAATGGAACTGACGAGAGAAAAGAAAATGGCGCTTGTCGATAAAGAATTCTCCTATTTCCGGATATAAATTACGTTTTTTAACATGAAGTGAAGATCGAAAAAAGATAAATCTAGATCTCAGAGAATGTCATTGATCGCAATCTATCGGACAAGAGAGAAAGAGAGAAAGGGAGTGCGAGAGAGAGAGAGAGAAAAATAATCTATCGCACTTGCGTCTGATTACATCGAAGTGGGTCATTTCCAATGATTAAGAACGAAACTCGAGAGATTAGGGGAATCATTTCTTGTTTTTGCAAAAGAGTGCAATTTAAATTCTTACAGCGAAAAAATTGTTCGAATCGAAAACAAAGTAAGGGTTAATAGTAACAAAATTTTAAGGAATTAATAGAATGAAGAGTATACAATGAGAAAAAAATTTCAGCATTTCTTCATTGTTCTGTCGTGTCGCTCGTGAAAAAAAAACTCATTCATTCTTGAAATCAAATAAAAAAAAATCTCGTACACTCTTAATTGCGAATATATTTATGCAGATCGGTTCATTACGTCATATACAGGCCTCACGAGAGCGCGAATAAAGCAACGACACGGAGTATAAATTATAAATTGGGTCGTCGCCAGTATCAAGCGACAAACCAGCTACAAGATTACAAAGTTTCCTTACACGATCGACCCTCTCGCTCTCTCTTCATCCTCTTTTTCTCAATTCTCGTTTCTCAATGCTTTTCGAATCTTTATATACATTTTACTCTCAGCCGTGCGTGTTTCTGTCTCTCTCGCCTTTTCTACGCGAGATATCATCTCCTAGCTTGATTCACGCTCCTGGAGCTTCGCGACACGTTTCGCGCGTACGCACGACGTGCAACGACGCGATTGATTTTTATTCGCAAACTATTACCATTGACAGAAGATGAGTATGAAAAAAATGTTTTTTAAATGCGACAGACTGGTATAATCCAATTGAATTTCTTTTTTCTAAAAACGCGAATAAATATAAAAAAAAAATAAATATAAAAAAATAAAGCAAAGAAATAAGAGAGACTGAGTTGAATATCGGATAAAAATAAATAAATAAGTGATTAAAAAAGGATATATATAAATATATCTTAATGCTGCTTTCCCCTTGAGCTATCTCGTTCGCACGTATTTGGCATCTCGCGAGCGCGAAGCGGCGATCGCCTCGTTTCCCCGTCTATCCATCCTCGTTTAAACGAGCAGCGTCTATTAGAGCCGAGCGTGGTCGGGGACCCGGAGGGCCTTGACACAGTGCGTGTCAAGCATTGCGCGCGCTCGATAGGCGGAAAGCGCAATCCGTTTATCGCCAATTTATCGACGCCGATTTTAGCGCGAGTCCCGATAAAACCGAGAGAGAGAGAGTCGAAAAAGTCGTTTTTTAATTCGCTAACGAAGAATATATACCAAATCTAAAATTATTTTCGAGAGATACTATATAATTCTGTTTTGCTTTTTCCGACTCTGATATAATATAATATTTTCTGTACTTTTTTTCCTTTAAAATTTATAATTGCATTTTTTAATTACCGTTATAATCTTCCATATATTTTCCGTCACGAAACAAAACTTGAAAGCTCATCGGCACACTTTTTGCCCCGATGAATTTTTCACCTTTTTCTCGCTTGCACATTTATTTTATTTTTCTCTCTTTCCCGTTCTCGCTTTCGCGCCGTTTCGTTCCAACGCGATCGGTTTTCCGCAACAAATTTCTCGCTCCTCCGAGCTTACATCGCGCCGTGTCATTCAATGCGTGTCGTAAAAGCTCCGAGCATTGAATAAAACCTTTGTCGGTCTAACGTACCGCAAGTTTTCGTTCTGGATAAATAAAATGTCCCCCGCGCTTATTTCTTCGTCGGTGCCGCACAGCTTTTCCTCTCTTTGCTCTAGTTTTCCCCGTGAAATTGTTCATACGGAAAACAGAAGAAGAACATTGTTATCTTTTTCAAAATGTCCATGTAAAAAAATCTCATGACGAAAAAGCCAAAAAATGCATTAGATGTTGACGTTTTAAATTTTTTATTGTTCATTTTTAGATTACGACCAAAATAATTAATTTAAAATAATTTAAAAAATGGACTGTATATGAAAATACACTTTTCAGTTTTTTAAATTCTTAGTTTCATTAAAAACGTAATTGTGCGCGAGTATAATCGAGCGGTTCGTTTGCTCAGACATGCTAATTCGGTTCCACGACAGAAAACGCGATTCGCCCCTCGTCGGTGTTTCTTTCTCTGCGAGGAAAAAGGACGACGGAGTCGTCGTCGTCGTCGTCAGGAAAACTTCGATTTTTAGGAATAAAAGCAGCTTGAGCAATTGCCCGTTTCTAGAACTGTCACTCGCGTCCTTCGCTTCTTCGCCGAGTCCGACGCGAAGTTCGTCGAGCACGAGCTTTTTTTCCAAACTCTCTCTCTTTCTCTCCCTCTCTCGTAATTTACTTTCTTCTCTTTCTATCTTTCCGAGCTCTGCTTCGTCAGCCTCATGTAATTTTCATCGCGGAAAGAAGGAGAAAAAGGAAAAAAAAACTCGCGAAATTATCGTGAACGAGCTCGCCAAGGGCTCATCGTTGTTTATTCGCGCACACGGATGACACACGCGGACTCTCTCCCGTCCACCTCCGCTCCGGAAGAAGAAAAAAAAAAGAACGTTCTGCGAGGGAGCGGCCGCGCCCTTTGCGGAAAAATAAAATCCACGATGAACGGTAGAAATTTAAAAAAACGACGAACATGAGGGATGACGAGAAGCGAAGGGCGAGAAAAAAATTCGATATGAAATAAAACGATAAGAAAATTAGAGCGGCGAGCTTGCATTTTTTTATTGATCATATACGGCTTTTTGGTCGCGTAATTAATTTTTTCAATCTCTATATATACTCTTTAGTAGATTTTTCAGTTATTTTTTTCTTTTTTTAAGAAATTTTTCCCCGTAACGTAAACATTCCAACAGTTAAGCATTTTATAAAAGTTTTCCACTCTATACTCTCTAATTTTTTGAATTTCTTTTCGGAAATTTCTCGTAGATAACGAAAATGTTACTTATTCGGGCGTAATTCAAGAATTAATTCATATTGAAAAATTCAATAACTGATTCAAAAATCAGGTTTTTAGCTTATTTAAAATGAATTCTTCGATTTCGTCCCGAATAATTGTCATTTACGTTGTCTACGGGAAATTTCCGATCGAATAGGCTCTTAACATCGAAAAAAAAATTTCAAAAAATTTGGTGAGTCACACTGGGTCTCGTAGACCCATGGACATTTCAATTAGCGATAACTTTTCTTTCTCTTCACCAATTCAACTTTATTAGGGATGATTCTTAAAGTTTTTTGCAAAACGAACCGAATGGCGCTGGATTTACGTTGATTCATCAATTTTTAAAAAAGTTATGACGTCTTGAATATTTTTGAAAAAATGGAAAGGGGTTTGGCAAAAAATTGGCAAAAATTTTTGAATTTTTTTTTTCGATTTCAAGAGCCTATTCGATCGGAAATTTTCTGTAGATAACGAAAATATTACTTATACGAGGCGCAATACAAGAATTCTTAGTGAAACATTCAAAAAACTGATCGAAGAGTCAGTTTTTTGGCCCATTCAATATAAATTCTTGGATTGCGCCCCGAATAATTATCATTTTCATTATCTACCGAAAATTTTCGATAAACTAGACTCTTAAAATCCATACTTGGAGGATTTGAAAACTTATTGACAGCGCTCCCTGTATTTTGAACTTAAAAAACTTATTATTCCTTTTTTAACAAACACACAAAAAAGATATATTCTTTTATATAAAGACTACGATATCTTATTTTAGAGCGAGAATTATAATAAAATGCATTTGCGAATAATATATAGCGCCATCAAAACGACTCGCGCTTGTTTTATTGAGGTTGCCGTATATGAAGGTATAAGGGCTTGAAAACAGGTATTTTTCTCTATACACTGTTAATTAAAGGGCTATTCCGAGAGTTCCCCTTTTTGTGATTCACATCCTCCTTCTCCCTTTCCCCCCGATTTCGCGATATATAGTATATTTCCAGCGATGCGAGAAACAAAAAATGAGAGTGAAAAGAGAGTAAACGGGGTCTAAATGAGCGGAGAATTTTGCGAGATGCGTGGAATCGCACACACGTGACTCGGTTTCCGGCGTCCATTCCCTGTAATTTTCCGCATCCATCGATAATTTCTCTTTTCTTTCGTATTTACCCTCTCTCCTTCTCACATCCTCGAGATCTCGGGAGATAAACGGTACGAACGCGAGTATCGTGAAAATATGAAATGAAGAAGGAGGAACGAGGATGAAAAAAATGGCCGCAACCTTGACTCCGGACTTTTTTCCCTTTTAATTTCCATCTTCCTCTTTTTTTGAAAAAGAAAACACCCTCAGCAGCGACTATTATAACAACTTTCCATCGTTATACAGCGTTTGACGCTCTTTTTTTTCGCATGTACGCTCATTCGTGTCGGACGAGTGAAAAATGTAATTCCCGGGCAGGAAGACCGTGTGCGTTGCTCCCGTCATATCCAGCCGAGGAGTTACGAGGGTGAAATACACGCGTACTTGTGAGAGATCCCAGAAAGCGGATGTGAAGCGTTTTTCTTCTCTCCTCGCTGTGCGTCCCTCTCTTTTTTCTCTATTTCTTACGTCTGACATGAATCCCCCTTTCTACTCGCCGAGCGATTCCGAGAGAGACGCAGCGAGATGAGCCTTCAACCCGGCTATGAACCGCGAGAATAAAAAAAAACCGAACCTGTTCGCAACGAGCCGTTTTATTCCGTCTTTCGTAAGATTTCTCTCATCTCCTCATCTCGCCCTTCGTAGATACTAAAAATATAACTAAATATCTATCACCTATACACATTTTTATACAACGAAAAATAATAACGTTATTTTGTTCCACATAGAATTTTTTTTCGCGTAATAAAAATAGCACGAAGCGATTGATAATTTTTGTATCTGTTGCATATTTGAAGATATCTGTGTGTCTTTTTCCTTAATGATGCGATTATGGGGAGGGATTTTGTTATTTTATTCTATACAGAATTTTTTTTTTCACGAAATAAAAATAGCACGAATAAGCGATTGGCAATTCTTGTATCTGTTACATCTTTGGAGGTATCTGTGTATCTTTTTTCTTAATGATACGATTATGGGGAGGAATTCGAAGACGTGTTGGAGCGATGGGGAAAGAGAGAGAGAGAGAGATCACGGACGAGTGAGGTAGGCCCAGGATTCCAAATAATAGGGAAGAATAGCTGAGAAAGTCCTTTTCCTTTCGACTACCGCACTTATTCTTTTTTCACTGTCAGCCTGTCTTCTTTTTTTCGGCTTAATCGCTCGCGAGGAGGGTAAAAAAGGGCTGAGCTTTATTACAGGCGGGGATACGCTCATTCGTACGGGAGCTTTCGGCTGGCGGGGGCCAAAAGCCGGCGGGTTCTTGTACTCGCCGTCCCAAGGTCGTCTGGGTGGGCGTCCTTATCGATTCGCCCGAGACACCCTGTTTTCGGCCTTCAACCCTCTCCCTTTTTCCTCCGTATCGCAAAAACACACACGCACCCGCAAAAGAGCACACAAAGCCCCGAAAGAATGCGTTCGTACTCGTAAAAAAAGGCGCGTACGTCCACACATACGCGCAAAAAAAAGGAAACACGAACACACTGATAAATCCTACTTTGGCCGTATTTCGATACTTTTCGTGTGACATACTCTGAGGATACGCGCGCGTCCTTGATGAAAAAAACGAGGAAAAAAGGTTTCTGTGTACATGCATGTACAGTCCCGCGAGCGAAAAAAAAATAAACGGGGGAAAGGGGAGAAAAGCTTGTCAGAATAAGCGATTTATATATATTTTTTTGAGACTCTCCCCCGTTCTACTATGCCAGACTCTTTTGTTGATACGAGTCGGTAGAAAAAAGGCTCCAAGGACGCTTTCCCGTTTTTTGTTCCTTCGGGGTTAACACGTAAGAAATTGCGTTCTCTCTTTCTCCATCTTTCTCTCTTTTTTTCCCGTATACGAAAGGCCATGGAGAAAGGACGTAAAGAAATATCCTTCAGGATATCACTCCTAGTTTTCTCCTTTCGTCCTTTTTTCGCGTTTTATATTTTTCCCCATATCGCTTTTGACGAACGTTCGACGTTTCCCGTAACTGCGCATTTTCCACGCAAACTCTTCATCGTCCTGGTGGAATAATCCTCAGGACGGAATCGCTCCCTCTCGCGCGCTCGCTCTCGCTTTTAATAGGTTTTAAAATCAGGCTCAATCGACTTGCTCATCGGGCTAGAAAAAATTGGTCCCTCGGGAGGACGAGCGAGGAATAATTCATCGGCGTGTCAATAATTTTCCTGGTTCCAGGGGTTGTTTTATCCACTTATAAATACGGTCATCTCACTCTTGTCATCGTCCCATCTCTTTCTCTCTCTCGCTCGCTCGCTCGCTCTCTCCCCATCATTATCGGTGAGGAGCTCGTTTCGCAAGCAAATAATATTCTCATCTAATCGATGACCTCGATTATCGGATCGTCGGCACGTTCTTTTTTCCTCCCTTTTTCCCCGATACTCCCCGTCACGATTCGTACGAATTTGAAGAGAGCCTCGCTGAACTCCCGAACGCTTTCTTTTTCTTAATTACGCAGAGAAAAGCGTGTAATAATAAGAGCAAAAAGTAATGAAAGCTCCAATTTTTTCCCAGTCACATTCTTGCGAGGAGAACAAAAAAATTAGATCTCCCGTTCATCGCTCTTCTTTTAACGTCTCGCGAGACCGGGACCGTTGCGTGGCTCGAGGGATGACGAGAGCTTTGCGAGGATACGTTTGGAGCATTGAAAGAGAGATCGAGAGAGAGAGCAAAAAGTGAGCGAGGGAGAAAAGAGTCTGGCTGTCCAGACGAATGCAATTACATTTTCGTGGCTCATCTGCTAGGAACTAGACGACTTCATCTTCTTCCCTTTCCCTCGAGCTGGCTCGACGATAACAAGATTCTGGAAGAAAACAGACGATTTTTCTTTAAATAAACAGCGAGCCCGGCGAGCAGGTCCTTGGCGAAAGGTCCTTGAATAGAAATGGAAATGAGGGAAGAAAAAAAAAAGTTGTTTTGACGGGGAAAAAATGTCTCATCGGGCCCAGGACACTTCAATTTTCCAGCTGGATATCTCGCTTTGCCAAAATGGCGGTAAAAGAAATCGCGGCGAGACACGCGACGGCGGTGAGAGACTGTTCGACGTGTCGCGTTTTAACGAGAGTTCAAAATCCTCGGGAATGAATTTTCGAGGATTCCGAGTCGCCCCGCGCGTATATGTAAACTCTCGCGGCTAATCGCGAGTAGAAAAAGTCCGGCGGAGTCGCGATAACGTCGTTCTCGACGATTTAACCGGAAAGAGGGAGAGAGGGTGGGTGAAAAAATGCCGTCTGGGCGACGTGAGCTTTCGGGCGAAGATCCGGAATCCTTCGCGTCCTTGCGCCCAGAAAATTCCGTCCCAGACGCGTCGATTTCTTTATTCCCTACCTTTTATTATTATTCTTTTTCTCTTTCATCCCTTCTCATTCCTTTTTTACTTTTTGCACGAAGCGAAAGAAAAAAAGTGTACACACTCCGAAAGCACGAGAAAAGGGAGACAAGCAGGGTGGAACCAAGACCGAGCGGAAATGGCGTGAGCAAGAATCGCAAAGGGGAAGGACGAAATTGCGCGAAGGCCGAGGGCTGGAGAAAGTATATACGCGAAGAAAAATAGAGAAATGACACGGCGCGTTTACATATATACACGTACGACACGGCGGGTTAGAGTTTGCGCGCGGTTTTCGAGAATACGCGCGCGCGCGTGTGTGTGTGTTGGTCGAAAGAAAAATAGGGGTTGGTGGGTGGCGCGAATCCGTCTAGACGGTCTTCTCGCCCGGGAGAGAGAGACGAAGGGAGAGAAAACGAGCGAGAGGGCGAGAGTTATAGGAAAAGAGGGAGGGAGGGGGCGCGCGAGCGAGACCTGGAATCCGCGAGAAACGGAGAAAGTTGCGAGGGCGTTGTCGTCGACGATGGCGGCGTCGGGAAGAAAATCGCGCGCACAGACGGAGCTAAGGGCGCGAGAGGGGCTCAATAGACGGAGCGGAGAGAGGAAACAGTGAAAGTCCTGGCGCGCTCGATAACCCCCGGCGTCAAGGTCACGGTCACGGCGACTCAACCGCCAAATATCTTTTCGTTTTCCTATATATCTTTCGTATATTTCTCATTCGTACCCCTCATCACCTTCATTATTTTTTTTCTCATTTATTCACATCAGTCTTTACTTTGCTTCATATACCTTATTATTGTGTTATCATTTTTCATCTGTCTCTGTTTCCCTTTTCTGCGGGATTTACAGAGACGCTAAAATTTTTGAATTTATTGTTACTCAATATGTATCTTATTAAAATTTAAGAATTTTCTATACCAAATTTTGTAAACATTTACTAAAGTTTAAAAATAAATGTTCTTTTGATTTCTCTCATCTGTCTCCCGTTTCTTTGGGATGTACAGGAGCTGCTAAAATTTTGGAATTTTTATATTGTTACTTATTAACATGCATGTATTAAAATTCAAGAATTTTCTATACCAAATTATATAAATACTGTCTCCTTTTTCTGTGAGATGTACAGAGTTGCTAAAATTTTGGAATATATTGTTACTTAACATGTTTATATGTTAAAATTTAAGAATCTTCAATGACAAATTAGAAAATCATCCACCAAAAAGTTCAAAAATATGTTCACTGAAAAGCTCGGTTCGAATTTAATTTCGTATATTACAAAAAATGTCCAAATTTTTCGAAAAAGGACATTAAAAACAGGAATTTAGCTGCACAATTTATTTTAAACATATTTTATATATACCGCTTCAATTTAATTTAATTTGCTTGTTTATGCAATTTCTTACTTTCTTTTTATCTCAATATTTGTGATATTCTCAGCATTTTCATTTTTTTTCTTTCTTTTTGTTTCCTCCCTATTTTTTCTTCTCTTAATATACTTTCCCTTTCTTCGCTTATTCTCTCCTTTCTCCTTCGCTTTCGCCAAGGGTGCTTTTCCTCACCCGGTCTCTTGCAACGTCAAACGAGCGACCAACTCTCCCTTCGTTGCTCCGCTGTCTCGTCCCTGCCTTTTTCCTCCTCGTCCGTTCCACCCTCTCGCAGACGATTATCGAAACGATACGGAATTGCCGACGTCCGACTGGCTCGTTTCTCCTTCCTCTTCTCCACATACCCCGCGTATTCGTGCGCGCGTATACATTTTCGTAAAAACATCGCGAACGCACACTCCAACAGACGCGAATATTTCTCTTTTTTTCTCACATTTGTTCTTTCTTTTTCGTTGTTTCCACAGTCTGGTTATTTTTTCTCCCTCGCCCATTCTTCTCTCTTTTTTTTCACGTACACCCGTTGTTTCCTTTTTCTCCTTATCGAATTTTTGCTCTGGCCCTTCGTGCCCGGTGCTTCATGTCTGCAAACTTCGCGAGGCCTTTATTTTTATTTTCGTCGACGGGGAGACGAATGACCATTTCATTGCTCGGATCGTTCATTACTCGGTAAATTATTATCTCTTCATCGACGTTGACGACAAACTTTTCTTGGGTCAATTATTTATTAAGAGGAATAAGCGAGGGTGAAAAATAGAACGTCGGCCAACTTTTTACTTTTTTCGCGTAATTTTCTTTTCGTGCGTGCGTTTATATCCATTACGATACGTATTTATAGTGCTTTCGTTTACTTTTTCGAAAATTCCATTTTAAAAGCAATTTTTAGTCGATTTGAAATAATTCAAAATAAAAAAAAACGAAGAGGAAAAGGCTCGCTGTCTTGCTCTCGAGCGAAATTCTCGCGCGCGGACAAGCACCGACCTACATGCTCGCTGGAAAAAAAAAGCAGGCGAGCGAACGCGAGGAAAAAAAGGAAAAGCGAGCGCAGAGGCCGACTCAATCCTGTTACGCACACGCGCCAAGCGAGCGAGATTGCACCGGGGAGTTTTTCGCGTTCCTTTCCGCGCGGGAATTCGCGATTGTGCAACGGCCCATATATTTTTCTCGTCGAACGGACGAGAAGGATATTCCAATCGCGGCCACTTCCCCGCGGATTTGCACAAAGACGGAGCGTCGATGCGAAAGTCCATTTTTTTAACTCGTCGATCAATGTACACTCGAGAAAATTTTTTTAAATCATTATTCCTCATCTTTATAAATATTTTCAAACATATCCTTGAAAAATTTTTCATAATTTTAAATATCATCTCAAAAATAGGAAGCTCCTTATTAAGATGTTAATTGTTTAAAATTATTATTTTCTCTGTATCTTCAAATAAGAGCACGTGTTATAAGTTTCAATTTTTTACAATAAATATCTAAGCAACGAGTTTCCTAATCAAAGTAAAATTTTGCACTGATCTTTGTACAGCATTAAAGAAGCTTCATTTAATTTTTCAAAAAATGTTCATCATTTTTTTTTACAATCACATGGAGACCAGACCTGTGATTGAATGACCTTAAATTTCGAATATATTTTTGTTTAACTATAATTTGCAGTAACTTTTCTCAATAAATTTTTACTCTTAAATGACTTCGTATGGGAGAAAAACGTTGTCAAGCTTTGATTTTTTTTGTTGTACCAACTCAACACTCTTAAGAATTTTTTCAAAGAGTGTTTTTTTTTCAAGTTTGAAGAACAACAAATTCTTAAAATTATTTCTGAAAATATAACCTTCGTCGAATATCCTTCAAAAAAGTTTGTACAGAAAAGATGATACGAAGAAAGAACGGAGTTTGAATGACATTAAAACAAAAAATTAGGGAAAATATTGGGAAAGGAGGAAAGCTGCTCCGGGACGTGTAAGAGTTAACAGGATAAGCTGAAAAGATTTGGCTGTTAGACAGCCTTGACCCCGCGATGGATCGATCTGGCGTACCCGGCAGTCGCCATGGCTACGAGAGAATGAGAGAAAGAGAGAGCTTCTGCGAGAGAATCCCTTCACACACGCACTTACGCACCTTGCCGACACCGACGAAATTCTGAGGAGAAACGGCTCGAGAAATTTGAAAGAAAAGGGCCCAAATGGACAAAACTTTTAATAGGACTTGCGCCCTTACACCTCGGACGATTTTATATCCGCGAGCTCGTCTCTCTCCGATCCTTTCTTGCCTCGCCGAATTTTCTATTCCTCCGGGACGTTCTTCTTAAAGATTCGAGAGGATATCCCTTTTCCCTACTCTCTCTCTCTCTCTTATTTTTTTCTCGTTTTTCGCCTCTTTTACCGCCACCTCCGCGCTCTTTTACCTCGGATAAAAAGTTGTCGGATATCGCGGCGTAACCCATCTTTATATACGTACGGTGAAGGTACCGGGGTTAAAAGAAGGAAGGACGAAAAAATTAACGGAGTTTTTCCTGAGAAAAGGTACAGCGCAGAGGAAAAATCTCCGGCAGACACTTTCCTCTCGCCTCACTTTTTCATGCGTATAAAAAAACTTATTTTCATCCCTTGTCGAGAAAGCAATGATCGCTTTTTTTTTATCCCGACGATCGCGATTTTTTCTCACCCGTTCGTTATTTTTCTACGAGTTATAACTCCTGTGGAACACTCGCCAATAAATTTTGCATCCCCGCAATAATATCACATGATAAATGTTCATTATACATAAATAATTATTTAAACGAATAACGAAAAATTTACAAAAATTTTTCGGTAAGATATACGAGTCGAATTTTCGTAAGCAGAATTACAATAATTATCTCGAACGAAGCGCGATAACTTTTTTTAATCAAGAGACCTTATTAAAGTGGCCCGGGAGCGGGGCGAGAGGGAAAGCTCCGGAGTTATTGGAGCCAAGGGGTGGAAAAAAATAAAGGAGAGAAGGGGAAAGTTGTGCGAGAGCCAGACATAAATTACGAGGTCTCTCACAGGTGCCCTCGAGGAAATTTTTTCCCTCTTTTTCCCCCCCTTCTTCTCCTTTGCCGGGCTGGAAAGTGAAGCCCGGCAGAGCCCGCTTCTTGTATTTTGTGACTTTTTTTTTTCTCTCGAAGAGCGAGGGAGATACGTATATGAAAGAGTAAAAAAAAAGAGACAGAGAGAGACGATTCTGAGCTTGGGGGAAAAGCGTCGAAGTTGTGTTTGGCTTAACCTACCTTAACAGTTGAGGGTGTGCGAGAGTCGAGATACGTGATGATCACATCCCTCTGCGGACGTTGCGCGTCCCCGTTTTATATGCGCAAGAGGGAAAGGGAAGGACGCTGAAAAATTTTCACCGGGCACGAGATTTTTCGTACCGAACGATGCGAAAGATCCGGAGTGGACGAATAAGTTTCAGAGTGAACATTTTTTTCCACGATACATCGAACCACTGGGATGATTTTATCGAGGGCCCGAACTTCCATAAAAACGAGAGGAAAAAATGGAGAAAAGACCGAGAGAAAAATCGGAAGGACGCCGTAGAGCCCCGCCGTCTGGATTTTCGAGATAAACACTCCTCTTGTTTTATCGCTGTCAGAGATTGATGGCATTGGAATGACCGTACCAAAAAGTAGAAGGAAAAATGTTCTTCTATAAATAATAGTTAATTTTATTAACCGTAGTTAATTTTATACTATCATAAGTACATCGTGCAGTATACACTATCAAAATGTTAGTTAAAATTATAGAAAATGGATAGAAAAAATTAAAGTCCTTTTAACAACTAAATATTTCAGCTATTAATGTTATTCCCTTTTGGAGATAATTTTAGTTTTATATCTATATTAGTCTTGTACATCAGTTTTATAAACATATTTTTTATATTTATTCGCCACGTATCAAAGTTTCTGCGAGGAAATAAGTTTTCAAGTTGTTGGAACTAATTTGGTTTTTTATGGTAGAATTATAGAAACTATTATTACAACTATGGTTTTTTTATTAAGACTGCGACTACAATGGAACACCTGTAGTTGCTTCTTTCTGGAAAAAGTTTCTCCTTTTAATATTCTATGATGAAGCACTCGGCGTTGGATTTACTACGTCTGAGTAGGGTAGGTCAGAGGGAGAATGGGAATCGAGGGGGAAGGAAAATATGAAAACTGCTAGGAATCGAAAACAGCGGGCATTTTCATTGCTCGACCTTCGAAATGCTCGTAAACTCATCATATCGATTCGTTTCCATCGATCTCACTCGATAATATATACACAAAGGCTGTGGAAATTGAACAATTCTTCCCATCACACTTTGAATAATTAACAATTAATTTTTCTTAAAAGTCTCGTTTACTCAACAAATTTGTCGATATTTGGTTGATTTGATTCTACATTTTTCATCACTCTCATAAATTATTTTGAACCAAAATAATAATTATCTAGTGCGCAACAGAGTGTTTATTTGAATAGGATATAATAATTCGATAATAATTACCGTCTTTGGTGCGCTATTAGTGAATAATTGAGAATCCAATTTGAAGTTTGGTGGAAAATATGACGGACAATTTTTATAGTGAGGGATGAATCGGGGGCAGGGGATGAGACCGAGAGTGAAAATATTTTCGGGAGGAACCTTTGAGGGAACGGCGAGAATGTGGAGGGGGAGAAAAGAGCTCTACTTTCGTGCTCATAGGCTCGTTGAACGTTCAAGGGCGACCACGCCCTGTCTGCTCAACCACCGACACAAAAACCATCCCCTTGGAATCGACTACCCTCGTTTCGAGCTCGCTAACAAACCATGCTAAGAACATTCGCGAATTTTGAAGAAAATTCAAATTCATTTTAAACTCCAACAAAATTTACATCAAACTGATGACATTACGATGAGAAAAAAAAATTACCCTGCGTTTCTATATTTCTTTATTTTTTTTTTCAAAATTTTGTAGAAATTGAAGATAAGTGGAATTTAAAAAACAAAAATCTTTTGGCAAACGAAAAGAAATGAAAACCAGGAGTTTGCAGGAATTTGAAATGGGAAAAATGAGAATAAACGAGAAATTTATCATTCGAAATCGAGAGAGTTCGGCGGGAGTGTTTTCTCGGATCCAAAAAGCGCGCAAGTGAGAGTCAAGCGATTTGTTGAGCGTTTAAAACCGGGGCTCTCGCGCGAAATTATTAGAACAGCAAGTTTATACGGTCGGTACACGTGTGTTTACAACAATTGCGTTTTTCACGCGATACACCCAACGATCCACTTTCCACACTTCCATATACACGAATATTTCGTACTTCATTTTATTTTCCCTTTTCTCTCATGAAGAACACGCGCACCCGGTTATTTTCACATACTAATGGATTTATAGACATTATTATACTTTCTTGCAACGGGAGTGCGCGCTTGCCGTCGACTCTGTACGCGCACGTTGCCATTATTATCTCTCATCGACGTCTTCAAGGCCTTGGACGATCGTTTGCTATCAAAACGAGGGAGTGCGAGCTGCACCGAACTTGCGCTCGACGCTTTTCCCATATCACTGTATACACGTTTCCAATTACACGCTCTCATGTCCCCTCGAGATCGAATTATCGATGTCCCACCCCAAAATTCCGAATTTTTACTCCAAATTAATGTATGACGAGAAATTATGGGTGTCCGATAATGGGCCCGTTCAGACTTTTAGGTTAAGCATGTTATACGTAAAGGCAAAATTTTTAAGGTGGTTCTACCGTGGTTCTATGGTAAAAATAGTTTTCTATAAAGAATTTCTTAAAATTTTGCATTTAGTGTAAAAAGTGTAGTGTTAAAATGGTGTTCATTTAATACCATTCTTGGTCTATAGTTACCACCATTTTTGGTGTAGATGTGCGGTTATAAATATGCTGTTTTAAATCAGTGTAAATATAGTTAAGACGGCAATATAAACATCATTTAATTGGTAAAATTAATGAAGTTACACTATTGTTGCTAACACCATTCACGAATTAAAAAAAGATATAGATGTTCTTTAACATTTATTGTTGAAAATCATAACTTTTTGTAACTTTCCATAAGAGCCTGTGTTAAAAATTGTGGTTTTCACTATGATATATCCTGACTTCTAGATGGTAAAGTTTTCGAAAATTTGGCACCAATCTTTATATGACATTAAAAAAGATTTATCTAGTGTTTTTTTTAAATCTGTAGAAAATAATTCCAACCGATGATTTTACCTTCAATATATAAGAAAGAAACTTTTGAACGATCTGTCGCGGTAAAAATATCTTAATTGAAAGTGTTTTCAAGATAACTCATTGAAAATTTGTATTGACATTCTTTGGCGTCATAATAGAAGGTGTAAAACATCTTTGGATGCTTTACAATCTAGAAATCGTGATATTTATCTTCGAAAACCAGGAATGAGCAGAGCTCGATACTTTTCTAAGAAATGAAAATTTTCACTTCTTAAAAAATTATCGAGCTCTGCTCATCCCTGCTTTTAACATTAGGCTTATGGGAGGTACTGAAAATGTTTGGTTTTCAATTATTAATACCTGGAATTCCAGGAAGTAAATGATATATTAAAATTTGCACAAAAGTCGAGTAAAATTTTGAACAGCCCAAAAAATCATTAAACCACCTTAAGTTTATAAATTTTTAGTGTGGATCTCACACGAAAAAAAAAATATATTCTCTCGTCAGTCTCTGTCCGTCCAGGGAGACGCACCTTGACCTCGACAATTCTCACCCCTCAAGATTTCTCGGATATATCGTGCGTCACGTTCGGCATTATCGGTTTGGCCAATAATAAGCAGGGAGTCGGGAAGAAATTCTTGAAACAGAGAAAACAAAAATTATGGATATAATGTGTGAAATAATACGGAGTTGGGATTTCAATTCCCGACTTAGCCAAAGTCCTATCAATCATCCCGTTGTCCGTGAGCTCGAGAAAATCCCAATATATTTTTCAATCTCGAGGAAAAGGCTCGATAAAAAAGTGCTCGAGGAGAAAAGCGTTGTGAAAAAGTGTTTAATCGAAGCGAGCGTCAATTTTTCACTTTCCGATATAATAATAACCCCGAAGTGAGAATAATTGTGAGGGCGGAGGAGCAGGAAAAAAGTGCGGAGAACAGGCAGACGATGGAAAATTTTCGCGCGCGATAATTTTACAAGCCTAATCCCCAGGACTATAAAAAGCTCCAAATACGCTTGAGAGCGTCAGCGGGGATGAAGCGAGAGAGGGAGTGCGCCGGTTTCCCTTTTTTCTTCCTACGTACGTGCTCGCCCCGTCTGAAAGTTTCGGGGGCACCTTGGCTGCCGTTTTTTTTTCCCCGAATCGGCCAGACTCGACGTTTTTTCTCTCTGTTCACCCCCCGGCTCGATATGGCACACTTGTGACGAGGGTTTTCTCCCGATTTTCTTCCCTCCCGGCCTTCTCTTTCCTCAAATATCGCGGTGTCTGTGTGTCGCCAGGGAAAATGAGAGGAGGAAGGTCGAGTCGGCCGTCAAAAGCCGAGAGCTAATGGTTTTCACTATATATATTCCTCGACGACGACGACGACGACGACGCGAGCACCACACACGCGGAGCTAGCGTCGACGCTGAAGAGAAGAGGAAGTCTGGTTGGGGTAGGACGAATCCCAAAAGGTCGTCGAAAGGACGCGACGATTTTTTTCTCACGCTCCTATATCCCCGCACTAACTTTCCTCCCTTTTTCCCTCTACTTTCTCTGTCTGAATTTTCCTCCCCTCTCCGCAATAACTCCCCTCATAGCTCCGCTCAAATCGTATCTCCGACGAAGCTCTCTGCTGCTTTTGTATGATGTGGGTAGGCGTAGGTCAGCAACCACCTACGCAACCCCTCAATCAATATAGCTACGTCCTTGCTCGGCCTCCATCATGATTTTTTTCATTGTTTCTCTCTTCGATGTTTTCTTTTTGACATTTTTTTGCGGTCGCTATACTTTTTACTTCGACCAGTGTCTCTCGGTTCTCTCCGAGAAACTGATCAATTTTACAGGTGAATTCTTTGAAATATACATTTTTTAAGACCCGAGTTCAATCTACAGTCTCATGAAGCTTCTGTCAACCGATTCGTTTCGGTTTTTAAACATTTTTCATACTATTTTTCTTCTTATTTATCATTTGTATCATATTCTACTTGTATATATTTATTTTTTAACTTTTTTCTATAAGTCGCTTACACGCAGAATCATTTTTTTTTAAATTAATCTCGCCGTCAGTAATTTATCGCGGAGTGAAAAAATAATTGACACTCAAAAAATGAAAATATTGTTGGAAAAAAAAGGAGAAAATGGGCTCGGAATAGAAACTGGAGTTATATATCTTGGCCGGAAACGGGATGCATTAGCAAAAGAATCGCTTCGCCGTCGAGATTTAACCACTTACAAGTATAATCCGAGCGCACGTACATTCATGCACGGTTAAGAGAACGAGAGAAATAGGGAATAAAAAAGGCATACATATGTAATCTCGGTATGGCATAAAGTGAACGCGCCGGTCTTCTTAACCGATCGTTTTCTCGCGTGAGACTCGCGTGTTCGCATACATACATCCGAGAATCCAAGTAAGAGGAATGCATTGAGGATGCGTACAGTCGAAACGAAAAAAAAGTCAATTTTTTTTCTCACTTTTTTTGGGAGAAAAAAATATGGAAAAATCATTCATTTCGATCATACTTCGTTCTCCATGATTTTCGCGATTAATTTTCAATACATAAAACATTTTTATCTCGATTCCGAATATAATCGGCGAGAATAAGTGAAATCGCGAATTCGTCCAGATGAAAGTACGGATTTGTATTCAAATTCTTCTTGGCTCATTAAAAATTCCATAACAATTCGACCAGTTATTTTTTATTACAGTTCACTACCTCAATAAGAACGCAAAAGCCCCCAAGGGGAAGATTTTTATGGCCCCCCACTCCGTGCGCGCTTCGCGCTCGCTGACTCG
>JAPYYW010000511.1:0-50697 GCA_030522545.1 Cremastinae sp. A BG-2022a | reverse complement strand
TGTGGTTCAAAAATATTTGTTTGGACGTATGCAACCCAATAATTTGGTCAAAACAACAAAATTTTGTTTATTTCGACAAATTTTTTTTCTCAGTGTGTTTACATAAAATTTTAGTTATAATTTTCGTTCCTCGATAAAATTCCGAATAAATTTGAGCAGAGTTCTTGAAGGGATACCTTACGTGTTTCTCCTTGCGCGTGCATGAATTTATTCGTGTGCTTGAATGTGTGTTCCCGTATATATAAGAATATGAAAGCTCACCTACCCGCCTAACAACGTCGGCAAACATTAAGAGCTACTAGATTTATTTATAACTACATTTACGCGCATACCATGGTCGATGGGCGAGGGTGAGCCCATGCATCCCGACAGCAAGCCCTTTTCACCCTCTCTCGGAATTATTGCGTTTACGCTCGCGAAACTCCGGATAAGGGCGATGTCTCGAAGAACCTTGGCTCCGGTTGACGATTTCGGCAAAGGGTTCCACGGAGTATTACTCTCGAGAATATTCCCATTCTCGTTGCCTCAAGATATTTCACTCTTTTTCCATTATGCACGACGATGTTACGTTTTCTCGCCGGAATAAAGTTTTTGCTCAATAAGCCGGTACTCTTTCATACAATTTTTAAGCAGACTCAGAATAGTCGAAATTAAAAAATATAAATACGAGAAGGAAGATAGTATTGAAAAAAGTTGTAAAGAAACGGCGAGGACAAATTTATAGAGACAATCAAGTTGAATTGTGTAAATTTGAAAGAATTTTGTCGAGGCGAGGTTTCGGGATAGAATACGTCCTTTATTGGAAGGATGCTGCGGAGTTACAGGCGCACTTGCCAACAGTCACAGCCCGCTGGGATGTTGATATACGTCGCTGGTTACACGAACGTATACATCGAGAAGAAAGTCCCTCCAGAATCTCATTCCTGCTCATCTTTCTCCGTACACATGTTACGAGAGTGAGAGAGACGGAGATGAGAGAGGAGAAGAGAGATCTCACGAACATCAGTGGCACGAATGCCCCCAAGGCGTTTTGGCGTACCTCTACGACATACCGCACGTTGTATCCTCGAGGAATTATTCGGGCTTTACATCAACTCGACCGTTTTCTCTCTCTCTTCTTCTTCTTCTTCTTCTTCCCTTTTCTCCAGACATGACTCTTCTTACCCCGTGAGGAATCTAATTTGAATAACACACGTAGGAACGTAACTATACCGGCAGTTTGTGCGGCGATACTCTCTACGCGCACATGCAAACCGGGCCTCAACTGAGAAATGTGTATATCAGGAGAGAAACGTTTTCTACCTCGTTACACGCTAACACGAAAATTCACGAGCTTTTTCTCCTACTAGCTCATCCGACTCGCGACCTCGTACCTACGCTCCACGATCTGCTGCCCCCTCCCTCTCTCTCTCTCTCTCTCTTTGTTGTTAATGTCTTGATTCGAGGGAGCGATATGCAAACGAATAAAAAAGAACGCTGGAGAGAGAAAAAAAGGTTGAAACTAACGTACCAGAGTCATTTTCTACGCTATGAACAGAAAGTAATTTTACGTTTGCGGAAATATTATTTTCCATTTTCCATTACAACGCAGAAGGATCTCTTATCGTTCATTTTGCCCAGATCTCGAGTGAAGTATTATTCAAGTAGTGCTTGAAAAACGTTTTACGACGGAACATTATCCCTACATTATTTCGACGTTTCTTGGCTTTAAAGTTAAATACCCGAGACCGTCTCCCTTGGAGGAAAAGTGTTGTAATTAAAATCAATAATCGAAGGAATCCTAATCAGCTTCGCTCAGGGATTTCCCATGGAAAGAGCTCCCTGACTTTTCGAAGGGTCGCACGGCGAAGAAGAAGAAGAAAGGGGAAGGACGTAGAGAAAGTCTCGGGGATAGCGTGAGCTTTCTCTTCTGGAGCTTCAATCTTTCTCGGAGGGGTTGCCCGTGCAATATTCGCCGTCGTACGACGATAGTTGAGAAAATAGCCTCGCTTGGCTCAACCTCGAAGATTTTGCGTTTACGTATGACGCTATTTCTGTAGATATTTGATCGCAGACACCAAGCGAGTCCAAGAGGGAGTTGGAACTCCTCGCAGTAATCCTCGACCTCGGTGTATACCGTATCGGCATTAATTCCCTTGCCCTCGTTGTTTCTGGCACGGTAGCCAAGCTACCATATCTGCAAAGTATATAGCTACGCCCCCTCTCCCCTTCGTACTGCCCCTCTCGGTCTCTTTTCCCTACCCGGAGAAAGCTCCCACACCGGTTCGGCTTTTAACCGTAACAGACGCACCCTGTAATAGGCAAGTTGGAATCCAATCTGCAAGTTTGCAAATTCAATTCGGCCTCGCGGAGTCTTACTATGCGCCGAAGACTCCGTGAAACATCGGGGCAATGTGGAAAGAGAAAGAGAGAGAGAGAGAGAGATCCGGCTGGAAGCTCCATGTTGCTCGAGCTCTTCTCCCAGTTAACGTTCGCTCTCCCGCGCTACTCCCGCTTCCACCGTTACGTTCGGCTTTCTTAATCAGTGACGTAGACGTGGCCTCAGTCGGACGGAAAATTGAAAACGACTATAAATTTGCGCACCGGGTCAGGTCTGGTCGTTTGTCAGTGTTCGCGAGAAACTGCCGCGACGATCGGTACACTTTCCGTTTACAACGGAGCCGATTGACTTTGACGCTGAAACATCATTCGCATTTGCTACTCTCAAAGTTTCATCAAGGAAAAAAATGGACAAATGGTCCAATTATGCAGAATAGTCAGATCGGCTGTAGTTTCCGATACTGCAATAATCCTGATAATCACGGCCCTACCGTTATAGTGCTATTATAGCACTCACATCAATAAAGGATTAAAAGTCAGAAAAATTGTGCAATGTGCTAATTATGGATAGGTCAGTTGCATACTGAATCTTTAGAGTGTAAACATTTTAGAATCTAAGCTTTAGCTGTAGTTGGCACTAGATATTTGGATTTGGAATAATTTGGGAGCATCATCAGACATTTGTTTAACAATTGGTCCGTGCTTCATACAATCAACAATTCTGAATCTTGGCCGCATAATCACTGTCAACATGTTTCTTAAAGATAAGCAATCCACTGGCTAATTCAATGAGCAAGACTAAAAGAAGCAATACAAAGAAAAGTGTAACATCAAAATTTCTTATTCTTCAGTCTGAATAACTGTATATATTTAGACATATAAAGACTCATTTTTAAAGGTTTCCTCTAAAGGGAAGTAATCACCAGAAATTATTATTGTCATAAGCCTACGTGGCACAACGGGCCAACTTCATAATGCATTTTATTTATTCACAAAGACAAATACTCGTTTACCAACGATGAGATGGGAGAAACACAGCGAGGACTGAAGGGACGGAAGTAAATGTTCACGAGAGCATTTACCGTGTCTACCCACTCCGAGTCTCTTTTGCCGGCTCTCTCTCTCTCTCTCGAAATATGGCCTGGCTCCAGTTTAGCCAGCTCAACTTCGGACATGCCCCCATTCGTAGTTTCAGCATTGGCATAGGGACTGTGGGGGGAACTGGTGCGGGGAAAATTCGGGCTTTTCAACGCAGTAGCACACACGAACCGGTAGCTCTTAGCCCCGGCGCAAGAGAATTTCGCGAAATGGCCCTTGCCGTCTTGCGTCTCCTAAACTCCAAAGTGTAATGCCACAATCCCTTTGATGGGGTTTTTGTAAATGGAGCCCGCGAATAGATGTATACGTATACATACAGACGTACACAAAGTAGCACTCGGTGCCGAGACGTAGGTGCGCGCACCGCCCGCTAAAATGACAAGTAGCGGGGGGGGGGGGGTAGCTTACAGCCATCGAGCCAGACAGCGCCCGGCAAGTAGCCGCTCTTTGAAACTGCCATGGAAACGCGAGTATTTTTCATTTCTGAGGATTATATGATGCCCCACGGACGCGAAGCTTCATTGGCGGAGAGTCGCGGCACTTTTCCTTCCGACAGCTCGGCGCTCTCGGGAATATGACTGGCGGCTTCGTTTTTCCTTCCGCCTCTCTTTTTTGTTCCCTTCTCTCCTCATATTCTTCAAAGAATCCTCTCGCGCGTCATTATTAGACGCGACGTCCAACCCGTCCCGATGACTTCTCGAATCCGGGACGGAATCGTGACACGTTCCTGCTGCTGAGAACCCCTGTCCCAGCGGCCTTTCATCACGACTTCATTAGCTCGCGGTAAATGTATTATGACTTCTGATTGAGCGGAGACAGCGCGCGGGATTTATACGCGCACCAGGCTCCATCTTTCTCATATCTCGTTCGGAATTAGCAGCGGTGCGACGCTTCGCTGGGATCTCTCGTCGCCGAACTCGACAGTGGTACACGAGGTTTTTTGTTTCGCGCGTAAGCTCCCTCCCGATTATACGGACGCTTCCCCCGTTGTGGCCCCCCGATCGAAATGCCTCGGCCCGTTTTGACAATACTATGCTATGTGCCAGTTGATAACCGCGTCGCGGCACTTCGTTCGACGCGCACACGCGTCCACGGGAATTAACGTTCGCGAAAAGGTACCAAACGGAATTCACGGTGGAAACGCGCACGTAGCGGTATCATGGCAGAGAGCCCGGCGCGCAGGCAGCCTGGGCAAAGATGCGTAATTGGGTTACCCATCGAATTCACTTACCGTATGGAGAGAGAGTCTGATGCATAAAATGACGCCGGTAACTCGGTTATAGTTTCGCTTCACAAAGCTCGCGTCGTTAATATCGCGCGGGGTTCCACGACTCCTCTTTCTCTCTCTCTCTCTCTCTCCCTCCCCGCCGACCTTCCCGCCCCTCCCCCCGCTCTACACTCGACGCGTTTTCACGATACTGCGGTGTCCACATGTCCTTTCCCCGCGCGTCCCACGACCCATCGCCAGACGAACGAAAGGACGTAAACGACTGCATTCCGTGTACCCACTCTGCGCGCAACCTCGTCCCTTTTTCTTTTTAACCTCTCGCGATGCATTTTCCAATCGTGAACCTTCCATCGATGACGAAGCTTTTCCCCGAATGACGTTTTCCTATGTACCATCAGGATCATCAACTATATTTTCCGCCACACTTTTTGCTCTCTCACTTTCTCTGGTTATTTACTGGTTTTTGATAGAATTTTGTAAACTATATTCATTATGAAAGGTTCCCTCGTGAAAATGTCCATTATGGCTAATATTGAACAATTTTTTTTTTAATTCTATCGAATAAAGTGTTTGTAATATACTGAATCAATTTATAGAAACTTGTTTAAAGTCAATTAATCGAAAGTAAGACTATGTTGCTTGACTATATCAAATGCTGATAAGTTTATAAGAAAAGTCATAGAGAACTACATTTACATGTCTAAATAAGAGGGGTTAAAATTAAAATTTTCAGTAAAAATTTTCATTTTCAGATTTTATCACAAATTTGATTAATCAAACTATATCCTCTGATTGTGACTTTTCAAAATTTTTTGCAATTTAAATGATTTTCAATCTTGAATTTGCGGATCAAAAATAATGAGTCTTTCTTTCGACAAATGCGAGTGCATTTACAATTATTTATGTTCTTAGTGGTCTTTGGGTGATCTTTTTGCGTAATTTTTAAAAACTTTTTGTCGATGTACTAATAATTACGATATGAGAACCCTTTCATCTTCAATGAGAGGAAAAAAGGGATCCTTATATAGTTTCTTTTACGGTGCCTTTAAGGTAAAAGGACTATCCACGCCTTCCCTTCAAAGGTCACTTATTATGATAACGAAGGAAATGAGGAAGTGATATTAAATGCGAGTGTTGAACGTTGCTCTTGTGAGAAATTGTCAGGTGCAACGAGACGCGAAGAAAATTTTTTTTCCCTTTTCATCGGCATGTCCGATCACGTGATTAAATTAATTTTTGAAGAGTCGCTTATCAACGAGTATTTTTTGTTTTTTCTCTTATCATCGCCAATTTCAAATTTTCTCTCTCAATTTTTTTTTTCAAAATAACTCTGAGGGCTGACCTTCATTTTCATTCAATTTTCTAGGAATTTTTCCACGTGGAGGCGTATTTTTAAAAAAATATTTTTTTGATAATAAATTCATAAAATGGATTATAGGGATCTTTTTTCTCCTGTAACACGTTTCTCATCGTACTCAGTGTAATTTCTTCGGCGGGTCCTCGGCGACCTGCTCGAGAGCACAGGGATTAATTAAAATCACGGACGCTCGAGAGACCACGCTCTCGTTGCAGCTCGGCGAACTTTCCGTTTTGCCGATTAATCAACGCTTCTCGATGTTTCCTTCGTATAGGCAAACCTTCGACTTTCGAGATTTTTGCCCCTTCAAAAAACACGATTATTAATTTGTCGATTGTCGAAATGCAGAGCGAATTCGATTCGTCTATTTTAAATTAATAATAGTTTTCGTTTTCATTAAAAACTATTTCAAGTATAATTAATAGATTAGAACTTTTATTTATAATGTAGCGAGAGACAGAAAATTCTCATTAAGCGACGTACTTTTTTCCTTTTAAATAAAGTTTCTGTTAAAGATTTGTGTACACAATAAATGAGGGGATAAAAAGGCTCGCTCGGTGGAAAAGTATTTCCAGTAAATATTTCCGTTTTTTTTTTCATCACAACTCAGCCGGATCGTGGGCGAGGGAGAAGGGAAAAAATTCATCGAGGAGCAAAGTACACGGGCAGGAATGGGGAAAAGGAGAGGAGAAAAGCATGGACTGAGAAAAAAGCGGAGAAGAGAGCGCACGATTGGAGTTCTGATTTAATTAGGTCCCGGTGTTATGCGACTATTTAAATCGCGGACCGGAGAAAAAGAGAGAAACTTGCAGAAAGAAATTCGCGAACGATCTGGATAAAGAAATGTATATATTTATGTGTATATACAAAAGAGAGAGAGAGAGAGAGAGAGAGAGAGAGAGAGAGAGAGAGAGGAAAATGAGAAACATTATCTCGGGAAATTCTTCAAAGGCCTGAAAATTAAGGGTGAATGCAGGTTTGATAATATTTTTCAGGACTTCATTAACCTTGAGTTATATCCACCCCCGTTTCCATACATTGCGATCGAACAAAATCGATTGGCTGAAATTTACGATGCAAATAAAAACATATACAATATAAATTTATGTATTTTTCGATACGCCTGGAGAATCTAAAAAATTAATCGACCGATGATACAATAAATTTAGTTTTCGTTGGCACATTTCAATCACTCTTGCTACAAATCAATTTATTTTCGGCATTTTCACATCAGCTTCTGCACACACCGAAATGAAAATAAAGTTCTCACTCGGTGTGTCCAAAATAAACGTCCAGTCCCAGTCATCGATAATGTCGCCTGACGTCTATCAATATTTTCTTTTTGTTTAACGATAACGAGATTGTGTTGTCGATAATTGAAAAAAGGCCACAATCCTGTGCGAGCGTTTCACCAATTGGAAAAAGTCATTCGCGAAAAAAAAATATCTTTGGCAATTACATTTTATACTTGTATTCCGATTAATTTTATTATTGTTATTATTATATTAAAATTTAAACTCTGAATATTTTTATTTTTAATGTTATTATTGATGTTCTATTATACAATTCTGAAGGGTTTTTGTATCTTCTTCATAAAATCGTGATATACCGGGCTGGAACTAAAATCTTTCTGTTGCAAAGAAATAATATAGAATTATCGAATCGATAAACTTTTTTGTTAGTATGAACTTGGCAACTCTTCGTGGATAAATAAATAATTGATAAAAGGTGCAGCTTGCAAAGTAGGTCGAATTTTAATCAGCTTATAGCTTTAACCAAAATTATATTAAAGTTTTTAATATCAGAATAGATGCATTTTATTGTGTTAAAACTAATTAAAAGCTAATTAGTAGCTAAAATAACTAGTGAATAAAGGATGTATCACGAATAGTAATTGGGTATACGAAAGATGGTGATTAACGTTATAAGGGTAACATTTAAAAAGTAATAAGAAGCAGACAGAAAATTGAATAGATTGAAAAGAAATTCTATATAGGTAAGAAAAGTTTTGTATTTCGTCGTGAGATAATATTTCACAGGATCGATAGAGCTAAAAATGTGTACTCGAGGACTCCCAATGTAAAAAAGTTCAAGGATTCGCCCCTGTTGTTGCAATGCGCGGGGATATAACTCGAGAAACGTACACGCGCGGGACTCGTTACGGGCACGTTCCGAGCGAGTCATCCCTTACGATCGGAGAGCAAAAAAGCAGAGATCACGAGCGATCCCAGGACGAAATTACTCTGAAAATCTTAGGAGCCAAGTCCTTTCGTCGCGAGCCGAGGAAAAATGTTAAAGAGAGGGAGAAAAGTTTTTTTCGCAGCTGCTCGTATCCGTGTCCTGCCTGTATCTCTGACACATGTAACGAGACAGAGATAGAGAGAGAGAGAGAAAGAATGGGGAATGAATGACGAGGACGGAGATAGAAGAGAGAGAGCTCGCAGGAGCGTAGGAAGACTCATCTGGTACGACATTAAAACCGCTTATGGTCCACGATATTCCGACGTCGCCTGCTCTCACATATTTTCATGTATACATCTACAACGTACATAAAATATAAAACGTACGAGAAATAGTCGAGCGCTCGTGCAAGACAGCGAGACATCGCGTAATTTTTATCGTCTATAGCTAAGTAGGGTCCCAGATGCCTCGAGGATCCGACCAAATGGAAACCACCAATTGACACACTCAACGTCTCTCAAAATCCTTCTTCCCTCAATTTTCCCCTCTTGCCGTGATGAAGATATAATGCACTCAGCTTCGTGTTTATTCTTCGCTTTCTCATCTAAAATTAACACCGCTAAAAGAAAATTTAATTATTTTAATGCTGCAAAAAAATCAGTATGAAAAAATAATGCTTTTCTGCACTATGTAAAAATGAAAAATTGCGTAAAATATGGAACGGACAAAATATATACATATATCGCAATTCTATTTTCATTTCATTTTTATTTTCGTTTCAATTCGATTGGACATTTTTAACAGATACACTGTTTGAGATTTTGAAAAATCTACAAAATTTGGTTAGGAGATATATATTTTATATTGTTATATATATTAAAAAGTGGCAGTTTCTATTTTAATATGCACAACAATACAAGTCGGATAAGTGTAGAAATTATGAAAATACCAGAACCAAAAAAGTCACGAAAAAATATCAGGACCGTGTCTCATCAGTATAAAAAGCTAATGATAATAATGTATTGTGTGCTGTAGATAAAATAAATTGAAGAGAAAAGGACATAAGTATACTTTGTAGGAAACTTCTCATTTGGCTTTTGTGCAGTTATAAAATATTGATTAAAAATTTTGATTCTTCGTTCTCCAAAAATAATGTTTGCTTCAATTGGGTAACAAGGTGTCTATATAGCATATGCGTTTTTTTTTAGTATAAGCATCACGGTTTTCTTCATATATGTTATTATCGGAGGTAAGAACATGGGATTGAGTTAAACATGCCACATCTGAGTCATCCTTTTGTGTGTTTTGTGTACACGTGAACACACGCATGTAACTCGACAAGCAGTAGCCAATAAGCATGAGTCTGAACCTGACCTAGTACGAGGGCGTGAGCGATGAAACTGTCAGGCCTGAAAGAAATAAAAAACGAGAGACAAATAGATCGAACTTATCAAGCCCTTTAATTTTAATAATGGGTTAATATTGCAAAAATGAAATAAAAATTATACCTAATATACATAAAAATTACACAATATTAAAAAAAGTATGCAAATACAAAAGTAATATACGAAATTTACCAAGAGAATTAAACTTAAAGAATAAAATAGAGAAAATTAAAAAAAAATTGAATTTAAAAAATAAATGAGTTTTATTTTTTAAATAACAATATTTCGCGTATAATTTCATGCAGCGCTTCGATGAGCAACGAATATAAAGTTTGCTCCAAGACACGAGAAAAAAAGATTATTTTTCTCACAATAATGAAACAAAGGAAATCGTGGGCTCGTTTGAAGCGTGCGAAATACTCGAAACGGTTTGTTCGTTCGTTACACCGGGGGAAGGGTTCTTGAGGCGTTTTTTCTTCTCTCTCTCTTGTTTTTCGCTCTGCTCGTTGGGTCTCGAGCACACACCTCGACGAGGGAGAATGACATTTCAGCGGGTTGCATGCGCGCACGCTTTCGCATAATCGCACCTGCTATTACTTTGGCGATGCACGAGACTTGGACTTTCCGCAAGTGGGGAGAGAAGCAGGGAGCGAGAAGAAGCGAGAAAACGTGTACGAGTGTGAACGAGCGCGAGAAGGTGATGGAGAAAACGTGAAAAAGAAGAGAAAAAGTAGAGTCGAATGTAAAAAAGCGCCACGTTGAAGTGAGAAGGGCGTTTTGGCGGGGATTCGAAGCGGCCACGACCCACCTCCAGTTGCGAGGAGATCGATAACCCCGAGTACATTACTCGAATGTACACCGCGCGCGGCGAGTCTCCGGGTTAAAAAAAAAGACGAAGAAACGCCATGTGAAGGATCCATTAATTTATTCCCCCGATCGCGCAGCTTTTCCATTTATGCATCGCGAGAAACCGAGCACGTTTGTACTCAGCACGAGCTATTCAATCGTGCTTCGAACCCGGATAATGCTCATTATAATTACACTGATTACGATAATCATTATAATTTACTCGAATTAGGAAATTATACTTGGTCATGAATTTGAAAAAGATCGATTTTTCTTTTTTTTTTTCATTTTCGCAAAGTTCAATGTTTTAGGAAGGTTGATGCATGTTAGGTCAAAAAAAGTAATAACATGACTATAATTTATTAAACCCTAGTCGAAGATGTATTTTTCTCGAAATAATTTTTCAAATTTAAGAATGTTGGACATATTTTCAGAATATTATTTTCATGGATATGAAAAAATTTAAGGCCAAATTTGTTATCGTTTTATTGAAGAGTTTAAAAGTCATCGAACTCTAAAGCTGATGAAATGTTTAGACAAAGCTTCTTATAGAAAATTCATACAATGTTCTTTTATTTAAATTAAAAATATGGAATTTTTGGCTGTTCTTAAAAATACGATTGCAATACTATTCTTCTTATTTAATTATTTAATAATCGAAGATGTTTTAATTGTCGATAAAGGACGTTCAAGTTACCGTCAATTGATATTCTGTTTGCAACTTTTTGGCAAATAGGCGTAGTCTGAATTTTGCGAATGGACACCATCGAGTGCTATAAGAATGAAAAATGATTTAAACAAATTATCAAAGATTTAGAAATGGTAAAATATTCTCATATTTTTATCATTTAGTCACTTATTTGTATAATTTTAGAGTGCTATAATTGTTCGAATGTGAATCAGTGAGTATATCAGTAACAGGATTTACAAAGGTGATAAAATTCATTTCAAAACGAGAGAATCGATTAAACGTCAAGCTTACACGTGTTCCGATGTGGTCAAGATAGTCCGGAATATTGTGTTTGTGTCCGAGCCGAGCGAGTATCAAAAAATAAAAAAAAATAAAAATAAATTGGCGAGCGAAAAAGAGAAATAAAATGGGACGAGGGCGAGCGTAAAATCCGAACAATTGCGAAATTAAATACTTCATCGGATATCCGATGGTCGAGACCGACCAGGGTTGTAACTAAAAAAAAAGAATCTATTTAACGAGTGAAAGAGTAAAAGAGACAGAGAGAGAGAGAGGAGGGGGGAGAGAAAGGGATTTCAGAAAAGGGATGAGTGAGAAGGGCGAGTACTTTATATTGGTGACGCTCGACATGATGTTACAACGCAATATCGATTTTGGCCTTTCGACACACATGTACACTCTGCGCGAACGTTACGTGCAAAAGCTCTCGACAAAGCCAGGAATTATTGACCTGATAAAAAGTTTGCTCATAATAGAAAGAGATTCGCTTTGAACGATCGATCGAGCGTGATACCATTGATAAACAAACGTTTCTTTAAAACTCATTAAAAATTAAATTATCGACACGAAATTAGCATAAAAAACTATTAAAGCGATCCAATATACATTTTTTTGTAGAAATTAAAAAAAAAAGAAATTTAACGAATTTTATTTTTAGATTTTTACTCATTCGCTTATTTCGATTAAGCTTGTGAATTTTTTTTTTGGTTTCGGATTTTTCCATTATCCCCTATGACAGGTAATTTTATTTCTCGTCCTGCCTCGTTCTTTGCATTTTCACGTTTTTTTTTCTCTCGTCACGATTGCGTCGCATTATCGTCACGTTCTTTCCTTCCATTCCCTGTTTCGAGTCTCTTGTCTAGTTAGTGTTTGCTCTGATGGGCGCACTCAATGCGAGTAATAATAAATTCTGTCGAATGGGGAAAAGCCTGGGACTGAGGGAGCAAACGAACGTCAGCGAGAGAGAGAGAGAGAGAGAGAGAGAGAGAGAGAGAGAGAGAGAGAGATTGCAGGGAACTTTGGCATATTCGCGGCTTACGGAGACCGGATAATTCCCTTGTCTCTGTCCCGATGAAATTTTCAAATTGCGACAAGTTCTTCGGTGACTGCACAATATCTGTAAACACGCATTCTGTATTTATGCCTAGTTTATGTATGTATCATTATCAATATATATGATTAATTGAAAACATTAATTGAAAAAAGATTTTATATTCAAAAAAATGTGTTTAAGTTCTTTTTAGAAAAATATTATTTATTTAAGATTCAGTTGAAATTTTGCATGAGCATTCTTTGACATCATTTCTTAAATTTTGGAAAAATCCACTACACGTGTAAAACTTGAATATCCTATATTAAAAAAGACATGAGGCCTGTAATCGATTCATCGAGATAAAGCGCATTATATGTGGAGCGCATTAACTTTTGACTAATCTCTACTCTTAAAAAAATTGATCTTACGCTGCTTTGGAAATAATGACCTTGATGTTTGAATCATTAATTTCGTCTTGCAAAAATTGTCAGGAATTATTATGAAGACGATGAAAAGATATCGCCGCTTGAAATTTTGAGATTTTCCTAGTTTGGGGATCATTAATATTGAAAAAAAAGAGAGAAAATTCGTCGAGCGTAACGAGGAAAAAAATTTTCAAATTCTCATTAAGCCCTCGATCATTGTTTCCATGGTGATCGGTCGAGGTCGACTGAAAAACCGATTATAGTCTTAATTGCTAGGTTTAGGTTTTATGACGAAATTTGGAATCAGTAGGCCGGTGTAAAGTGTCGGGGTAAGACGTGTCGGGTCTCGCCAGGTAGTTTATTACCGAAAAATATTTCGTAGAAAATTCGACAAGTTTAATTAAGTGTCAGTTCCAGTGTAATTTTCAATCATCCGAAAAGTGAATAGTTTAGTGTTTCTTATTTATAATATCGTTTCAAAATACTTTAGAAAAATGTCAGTGTGGATGTATCCTATATTAAAAAAGAGATGAAACCTCTAATCAATTAATCGTAATAGAGTGCATTATAAAAGTTGTATAAAATATGTTCCTAGAAGGACAGCAAAATATCAATTCCAACATGTCAGACTCATCAGACTATAATTATGTAGAAAATGAGAATATTCCATGAGAATGAGAATACTAAGAAATATGAATATTCTATGACTAATCCTCCATTCTAAATATCTCAAATTAAAATGGGAAATTTTTTAAAAAATGACGCTTTTTGAACAAGCACTGTCATTTTTATAAAATTCCTAAAAACCTACGTTTTTTTAACGACCTTAGAAAATAATATAATTTCGCGAGTATAAAAAGGAAAAATAAGAGATTCGTTTTATCGAGGAAGAGAGAATGATAAAGCAAAATTCATGGTAATCCCAGCTCGAGACAAGAGGCAGAATCTCGGGTAATCGCGTTATCATCTTTCTCAATAAAATAACACGTGTCCGAGCGGAGGAAGGAAGTAAGCGAACCGGCGATTAAAAGTGCGGAGTGGCCTTCGTTGGTGGGCGGGGAAAGAGGGGGAATAAGGAGAGGGAGGTTCAAAACGCGCGCGACGCTTCCTTTGCCCTCGTTGTCGCCTGGCCATCGGAGAACTTTAATCACCGCACTTGAGTAAAGTAATTACAATCAGACACCCTTGTAACGAGGAGAAAATCCGCGAGAGAAAGATAGAGTGAGAGATGAGGTAAGGAGAGAGGGGAGGAAAGTTGTGGCGTCGTGGAAGAGCGTTTCGGTTGCCAAGGGAGGATTTGGAGTCGGATAGCGCGCGTACCTGAGGGAACTCTGGCTACGAGCTCTATGATTAGCCGATGACCAGTGCCCATCTCGGGAGTCTCTCTCTCTCTCTCTTTCTCTCTCTCTCTCTTGACCTTCCTGTAACCCAACATCCTATATACCGCTCTCCTTCCTTACCCGCACGAAACACCCTTTCAATTAATTCCAACCCCGCGCCAGGGTGTTCCTCTAGTTAACTCGAGATTCATCGCTTCCATGAGACACATTCTCTTTTTGCCAATGTCTCGTCTACGAGACCTTACCCAAATGTCCTTCTCGCAAAATAAACCGTCTTTTGTCTATATCTCTTCTCGCGTTACTAATGTTACCTCTGGTTGCTAGCAAAATGACCAACTTATGGAAAAAAATTCACCAATTTGTAATAGACAATAATGTTTTTTAATCAGGGACTTTCTCTCAAATTTCTTCGTACGGTCTAAAATTAGTTCGAATTCAAAAGCTTTTTTCTTTGTTTACTTCATTACACGAAGTGGTTTGCACGCTTCACTATTTTAAGTTTATGGAAATTGACTAAAAAATATATACGTTAAAATGAAGGGCGTCCAAGTAGTCCAAATAAAAAATTATTTTAATATTTCCCTTTTCATCACAATTTTTAAAAAAATATGGGAAGCTTCTTTGATATCATTCTACAAAATCTCTGGAGATTTAATTGCCGAAAGATCGATATATTCACGATTTATTTTATTTGAGATTTAGTTTTGTTAGAATTAGTTATTATGCCCACACAAACAATAATACATTAAATTTAAGGACCTAAATTCTTCACATTAAAAAAGATTGTAAAAACAAGATCGATATGAGCAAAATTGGGAAAAAATAGGTTTGTGAACCTGTATGAATTCAATAATAAATTTTTGACTGTGAACATTCAATGAATACATGACTTTCGAGTCTCGTACAGTCTGTCTCTGTTCATTTCATCGCTGTTTAGCCATTACTCTCATTTTTACGATCATGTTTCGTGTCCTACGAGCCTCTTAACTCCAATAGAGTTATCAGCTTTTCTGCGTTTATCGTGCCGAGTGCGAGCGTTGTATGGGCGTGATTATTATGGCATCGTCGTAATAACTGTTTTATGGTCACTGCAAATGCAAAATATGAGATTTCTCTCGAATGATTAATACAATGCACGATCCTCGAAATAATGAATTGAAAAAAAAATTTTTTTTTTGTATTGAACCATTATTGTTTATATTTTATAAATAGGTTTTAATCAATTTATAATTGATTAAAGATAGTTCAATTATTAAGTTAAATCAAACTTCACTCGATGAAAATTTTATTTCATGCAGACGAATATTTGATTAATCTATTTTATCTAAATTCATCGTTTTCTTTTACACGAAAAATTCTTGAAGTCGAGCTTTTTTAGGCCATATGTTATTACTTTTTTACCAAAACTGATCAGAACTGTTGTTTGAAAATCCTACTTTTCGAGTCATCGTTGATTATATAATTTTTTATTTATTTTCCTCAATATTTTATAAATTGCTCTTGCGAATTAGACATATCGCAAATGATTATAAACTCTATGGTATGATTTTTAAATACAAATAACGAAGTGTGAATATGTTTTCAATATTTAATCACTCCATTTCCATTGGAAGTAATACTTAAAATAGCCAACGATTCTGATTATTTTCATGCTTATTGGAATATATACATGTTATTTAGAAAAAAAGTTTAGATTTGAAAATACGTGTTTGCGAGACACGTTTGTTCTGGGTACACGAGAGTTTGATTTCTTCCTCATTCTCTCCTCGTCCGTACGCGGTGCGTTAAGGTTGCCTCGGCGGAAAAGTGGAGAGAGAGCACACGTCGCGTGTCACCGAGTTGCGAGGGAGGTGCAGCCGAGGCCAATCATTCTAATTAACGTGTACCGAGGCACTTCCGGTGACAGGACAACGCGAAAAGTTTTGCACTCGAAATAAAAACTCGGGCAGACTCGCTTCCCCGCGAGAGATATTACAATCGAAAATTGTATATATATACACGCGTGTGTGAGAATTCGTCACGGACAGACAGAACGAAATAATACCGGAGATAATAATCATTATGATAAAATGAGTTTCGCTCCGTCGGGAAGATTTGCAGAAGGTGGAAAGAGAGGAGATTCTCCGCGATAGTCCTTGCAGCGATCCACGATAGAGTCGTCCTGATATTATACACCTCGTATCGCTCTTTTCCTTTTATTTTTTTATTCTTTTCCTACCATTCTTTTTTTTACGGGTGTTAAACGCCAGTGAAGTAATTTAAATCCCACCGGGAGAAATAAGGGGAAAGAAACAGAGAGGCAAGAAATGCAGCTTTGAATAAAAACAGAGATGGATGAATGAAAAAAAAATGAACGAAGAGAAAGAAAAATGGTATACGGTGGGAGATGTTTCAACTCGCAAAACTTCCCTCTGTGTATATATTTATACAAAATTCTTTTAATGTGTATGTATACTATACGGGGATAGCCCATATTATTTGCATAAGTCAGCTTGTCAGTCAGAATGCGTGGCAACTCGTGAACCCAAGGCGTGCACTCTCTTACCCCGAGCGCGTGACCGGACCCAAAAGGATTACGAATCGAAATCCTTCCTTTCTCTCCGACCGCGACGTAGCTACGGATAAACCGCCGAGTCAAAAGCATTTCTGCAATTTTATTTACGAAATATCATTTTACACTTGCACTTGAAGTTTCTTCGAGTACTCCCTAAATAATACATTTTTTTTATTTAATGTAAGTAATAATTAAAAAATTTTATCGATTTATTTGGTGAAAAGATTTCAAAGGATTTTTCAATTGTTATGTATACTCTTTAAATAGAGTAAAAATAAATAAATTGAATTTCAAAGGGTTTCATATATTTGATTGAAAAAATAAGGAAAAAAATCAGCTCGGGATCGAGTGGGATTTTTATTACCTCAGAGACGTCACGATTCCCAGAACACTTTGTTCGTTTCCTCGAAAAATAGGAGGCCCGATTCGGAGTCATAATGTAATACTGGCTTATGCCCGGAGTATCGTATAATTTTTTCTGCTTATAAATTAGCCTGTCTCTTACTGTGTACAGAGCTCGTGATGTACATCAGATCGTAGTAAGAAAGAATCTAGTAAAAGTGCTCCTGGGATAAAGGGACCACGAACCCCGAGGACTGTCCTCCATTCTCTTGTTCACTTTCTTTCAATTTTCGTGGATTACACATTTTCATTCCCTCTTATACCTGCGCCCGCACGCGACGACCATTATTGGACACGTGAATTACGTAATACCGAATAACACCAAAAGTCTGCTCGAAGATTTTTTTAAGCGTACCAACACGCTTAAAAATATTTTTTTCACAACTTTTCTCCCCAAAATAAAATAATTCTATAATTTGCAATATTTCCATTTTTGACATTTTTTAAATAGATGTAGATTCTCTTGAAAATTTGCTTAGATTTTATCTAACGTCATTCTCTGAAGCCTGTGCGAAATTTCACCATTTCAAAAATAAAAGATATCAACTTAACGTTTTTGTTAATTTACTCTAATAATTTAGCTGTGAAAGGCAAAGAAAATGATTTTTGCGTATTTATATAGAAATTAGTATATAAGAATTAGCGCAATACGTTCCATTTTGCTCCTGCATTTTATTTTCGCAGTGAATTTTTTTTTCATACGTCAGGCGTATTGTGGACTCGAGTACTTGTGTAACGTCGGGGAAGAAGTCAAGAGAGCCGGGCGACATGCGAGTGCCAACACGCCACTCATAAAAATGCACTCAGCTTGATATCTCGGCTCGCTTTCCTGCTGGCTCGCGATCGCGATCATCGCTAACCTGATATACGTATTACGATCTACACATACAAACACGAATATATCTCCATGGACGAAACAATACGCTCAAAAACATAAAAAAATATAAAAAAAATCGTCGTTTACAGATTTTTTTCTTTTTTCTCGTTTCTCCTTCATTTCTTTCACTGTTTCGTGCAGCAAAATGCATACGGTAAACTCTCATTCTTCCAACCAGTTCGCAAGTTTTCCTAAAAAAGTGGAAAAAAAACGAAGAGAATGCGAAATTCCCGAGAGAGACTTCTTATTTCTGTTTTTTTATTCTCTCGCGTTTCATTTTCTTTCTCCAAAAAGATTTAGAGACTCGCTCAACACTCTCGCTTGTATTAGAGAGGACGTACGAGGTTTTCGCTATTAACTTTTTTTTACGGTCCTCAGATTAAGTCTCGAGTAAAAACGAGACCTCCGTACATACAGATATATAAACTCGCTTTTATTAAGCGCTCGCACGAAATTGAGTAATTTGCGATTGGACGGTCCAGATCTAATAAAAGTTTCACTGTCATGTGAGAAATTACGGAGTGAAAATTGAGCGATATGAAAATCATTCGTTCTAACGTAATTAAAAATATAAAATGCTCGACTGACGTTTGTTTTACTGAACTTATTCATTTTATCAATAAAATTGATTGAGAATAATAAAATATTTTTTTATACATTTTTATGTTAATTTCACATTTTTACAATTTGATTTATTTTTGCATTATATATATATTTATAATGAAGAAATTAATTCCGTTACGAAAATTTTTGAGCGTCTGTATTGGACGACTCATTGTCAGTCCTGTGTGAGGAATTTCAAGAGTATGGATGGTTTTTCTGTACGGTGTTTGAACACGGAATGGACAACATATGTAATGGCTGTCCCCGGCTGACTGATTGCGGATCTTGGGAATATTTTCCCGGAGGGTAGCTTCGACTTCTCGTGACAGTGGCGAGAGCTTAGACACGGTGCAAACTGTCGGGAGAAACCGAGACAACAAATCGAACATGGGGAGCTCGCGAGATGTATTTGCCGAGCCATTCGCACGATTGCCCTATCGACGATCAGGTTCAATCGTTTCCATTTCTTTTTCTTTTCTCATCCATCAATTTTTTTTATCATACGATATTCACCGTTTACCCAATTCATGCTTTCACGGAATGAAATTTTTCCAAAGAGATTATACATCAAAAACAGTATATTTTTTAATTTATTTTATTAATATTATATGTACAAATAAATTCTAGAACCCTTTTTCCAAAGATTGCAAATTTATTTTTAGAAAAACTGAAATACACTATGTTGAAATGTTATTTATAAAAACAACACGTTGAATATTGCGAGGAATAAGTTAACTATGCAATTTTCAACTTCTATCAAAGACTGAAATAAGTGATAATCAGTTAGACTGTGTTTTAATATTATATAACATAATATAATTGATCAATAATTTTGATTTACTTTGATAATTATATACTTTTGATAAAAATCCTAAAACTTATAATATTATATCCAATACATACACATATAATGTTTTATGTCGAAATGCCAAATGCTTGAAGAAAAAAATATATATTCTCGTAATTAAACGTTCACGCTGACGCTTACATAAGCGATGGACAGTCGTTTTACTTCGCATGTAATATTATATGCCATAGGACGATTACGCGTCATTTTATAGCTGCGAATGTAATGTCAAGTCGGGTAAATTTCATCCCCCTAAAGCGCCCTCGACGGGAGAGGCACTTTGGCGAGCGAGAAAGAGCGTCGAGCCGGAACGAGTCCTCGAAGGGACGGCTTCCGCGAGGATTCTCTCGCAGGAGGGAATGACCCGGAAATGGCGAAGGAAGAGAGCGAGAGCACGAGACAAAATACGGTGGAAAGGGAAATAGTGTGACAACTCCATTCGAGAGATATGAGGCCAATAACAAAAATCATAAACACTCGGACCCGTTGATTAAGTCGTCACACAGTCGAGCGAAGAGCTTCTTCGTGCGCTCCATCCTCACCAGGATCAGAAAATAGTATCCCATATCCAGAAGGAAAAATGAGAAACGCCGGAGTGTAGGAAATCCTTCTGAGTATACTCCCATTTCCCACTGATAGTAAAGTTTATTCTCTCCCAGGATATTGCATTTATGAGAACTCGACATTTCGGAATTTCCAGATTTTTTGACAGTCCATTTGACCAGGCGGGAATAATAAGAGAGATTTTTGATAAATAGCATAGCAATAAGTGGCGATACATTTTTTACACATATTATAGCTTCAAAATACATGAAACATTGTTAGTGATAATGTTTGAAAATAATAAGTCACCAAAACACATTTTAGAATTGTCAGATTTTGAGTTCTCAGAATTCCGACATATATATTTTTGTTTCTTCTGAAAATCTGCATATATGTACCGTGAATGTAAATAGTAAATGGAAAAATATTATATCACTGTCAAATTTATTTTAAATGGTTGATAAACGATTTCGATGTCAAGTTGAAAATGAGAAAATGTTTTTATAAATTTTTCTATTTTGAATTACGATAAAATATATTATTTTAATACGACGACCAAGTTTCACCAATTTATCTTAAAAAACTCTCTTTTGTCAGGAACTATCTCGCCAATTTCTTCTTAACTTCCCGCGGTGTTATTTCCGATTATACACACGTGTTAAAGACGTAATTAACAAAATGACATAGCATAATTACAACGTAACGCGAGTAATTGTTATTTCCCAAGAGAAAAAGGTTTAAAAATCACGGGAAGAAAACAGAACAATTATAATCCTTCTCACAAACGTTGAAGAAACGCTTTGAGCGAGGAGAAGAGAAAATACTTTGCATAAGAATAAAAAAAAACAACCCAACAATTTTATTCTTGATTTCGATCAGCGAAACAAGATATCGATCCATTCAGCTCTCCGGTGAAAAGACTTGTAATCATTTTTTTTTTCGCTCGCGGATACACGAGAGTCAAACAACAAAATTCTTTCTCATAAATACGTATAAACCCTTTTTCCTCCATTTTGATGCATTTTTCAACGTAATCTCTTTGTTTTTTGTCTGAAAACTCTCGTCAAAGTGTCGATAAATGGGAATGAGAACTAGTGTGTATTTAAAATCAGCTCGACACCATCATCTGCTCAAAAAGCACGCACGTTCGTCACGCAATTCGATACATGTCGATGCAAATTTTATTAAAATCAAGAAATGAATGAGTAGAGTGTTAAAAAAGGAAAAAAATCTCTGTGAGAAGTCGATTGCAGAGTTAAAACCACATACAGAAAAAATGTTTAAAAGTATTTTTTCCCATAATATTTTGATTTATAATGAAAGATAAATTGAAAGATTCAACAAAATAAGATATTCTTTTTTTTAAATTGAGTCAAACGTTTACACATTTTTTTAGGCTTGATGAATTTTTCAAATCACTTTTTTTTGTAAATTTGGTACACACCGTGTTAAAATTTAGCTCTTCTACCGAAAGGCAAACACTTGTAGATTGTGTATTCGTGGACATAGGAAAAAAATGTAAGCACAGAGGGAATCGTCTCCATACGGGACAGATAATAAAGGGGTACACGAGCGAGCGACAATGCTACGCGTTGTTTCCGCGTTGTTAATAGACTCTCGAAGCGACGATATACTCCAACGTCGTGCGTGACTTTCGACGAGACATACCCGAAGATGTGTCCCGCGAAAGCTATTACTATGTATACGCGCTTAAAACTGGGAATCCTAGTAAAAGCTCCCACAGTCATCTTTATACCCAAGAGAGAAACAGCCTCGAGTTTCAAGTGCTCGCGCGTATATGTTTCCCATCTTTCGAAATAAAAGTTTGTACTTCGCTGAAGCGCACGAGAGCTGTATACACTTTTCGGGGGAAAAAAAAGTCTATAATCGCCATACCACGATGGACGTAATTTTATAAATTTCGAAATTTAGCTGTCAAATATTTCATTTTTTATAGCTGCGAGTATAATTTTAAAAGAATTTTTCACTTTTCAACGATTTCGTTCAAAATTTTATATTTCGTCCAACGAATTACGGTGTAAAATAATAAATTGCAGGTAATTTCGACGACTTATTTTCATCATCATCATTATCTTCAATTACAGCGGATTGAATGCTGCATTTTTATTAGAATGATAATTCGCGATGTCTAAGAAATTGATGATCGAGAGAGGAGAATACTTTTCGCGGCATATAATAATCGAGGAATCGGGAGGGTGAGAAAATTCGTTAGACAGCAGACGAGATCGTTAAGGAGGAAACACATTTAATTACAACGAATCTGCATATCATATGGATTGCCTGTGAACAAGAAAAAAAAACGGTTGAAAAAAGTAGGAAAGAACGCACTCGGGGAGAACACGCTCTGATTAATACCGGCTCGGCAAACTTTGTGAGAAAAAATACACGGATCGTATCGACTTTGTTTATTAATAAGACCAAAAGTGGGGACGAGAAGTAAAATTGTGGAAAAAATAGTGATGCCATAACTTTCCCGAAATTACGCGATTAAGCGATCAAACTTGTACTCTTCATGATTGATAGTGAGAATTAACCGAATCTTTAAAAAAAAACCTTTTTTTAATATGATGTACGTCAATGTTATATGTTATTTTTCATATTTATTATTTACACACCAGTTCAAACTTACGTGATGGTTTTAGAAAAATAATTATACGGGTATTCTTTATTTATACTTGCTACATTTTTAAATCACTCCAATGCATTCTTATAGAGGCCTTTCGTTACATTTATTCTGGAGCCATTTTTATGTCTTCAGGACTTTCGAGGACTTATATCGGTGTCTCGAGAAAGATCTGGCGAGGTCTAATCTTACCCCGAGCACTGAAGAATCCGTATCAAAATGTAAAAAAAGTAAACCGATTTATTTTTTTCAACTACTATACTGAAATCTCGTCTGGATTCAGCTTGCTACCCTTCGATGTCACCGCCTCTTCAATTCTCCTAGGTCTCGCAGAGACTTTCAAAACAGGAAACGTAATCACAGAAGGATGAGAAACAGACCAATAAGTGACTCACATCAAGTGCCTCGAATTTAGCCTCCTATCTTTCGAACCTTATCTACCAAATTTAAAACAAAAATCCTTAGCGTTTCTTATTCTAAATGTCTTTTATAAATTTTGTTATTTTTTTACAATAAATAACTATTTTTTTTAATCTAGATTATAACTTCGTATGAAAGGATGCATGTAAAAAAATTTTAATGCGGGAAGTCGAGAAATCCACTCGTTTGTTTTTAACCAAGTGGATCTCCGATTGTCTCTGTGTCACAATTTTCTCAACGTGTTAGCTCGGCTGTCAACCTCGCTATAGTGACATCCGGTATGAGAATTTCTATTATTCTTAAAAAAGTAAAAAAATCGTGACATAAAACTGATCTAATTGTAAACTCATTCATTAATAAGATATTTTATTTTTTATCAATTATATTTGAAAATAAATTTATAAAAAATAACGTGTACGGTGAACAAGTATATTTTTGTTCTCGTTGCTTGAAAAATATATCTAATGAGCCTATAGTCGAGGACGTTTGCGACGAATTATAAGATTCTTTTGTGCTCAGCGGAAAAAATTCTCGGTTCGCGCTAACGAGGGTCGCGTACCCACGCACTTTGAATCGGGACACCAAATCGCGCGCACGATAATAAATACGCCTATGTATATTTATACACAGACACATTAATCGAGCCTTGCATCTGTTACTTAAAAATAATTAATGGCTTTTTATGCCTTTAAAGGCCTTATCGCGCGATTGTAGTAAATTTGTACAGCTATGCTTTTCATTACTGTTATTATCGTAGACTATTTTGGTACACCTAGACATTATCATAAACATCGAACTCTTAAATAAATGAATTTACATTAAAAATATTAAATCTAAAAAAAAAGATGAACGTTTGAGGATAAAAATGCAAAAATAAACATTTTGAATTAATGTATAATCAGTCAATATTTAATTTTTTGTTTTATAATAAAACACTTATTCAAAATTAAATGGATTGTTGCATCTATGAATCATTCAATCGTCTTTTTTATGCAAATTTTCGCGAGAGATGTGGGAAGGGTTGTAAATATTTTGTAGAACGATTGCGAGTTAATTTCAATTTTGAAAAAAGTTGGTGTACAAATGTTGTCTCGTGCTTGTCGAAAGTTAACGTGTCCAGCGAGTTTAGTTGGCAGAGGGGGTCGGGAAAGCACGTATAAGCGGATGGAAGTGTGCGATTGCTGATCTAGCTTTTACGATTCATAACCCGCAGCTCTGTATATACAGAAATTTATATCGATCGTTAACAAGGGAAAGGACGTAACCCACACAAATTTTACGCATTTAATTTGGCCGGTGTACGACCTTTTGTTTGACAGGAGAACAACATATATCGTTCGACGTCGCTTTTAAGAGCGTGTGTGCAACCCTGAGATAAAGACAACGACACGAGAAACGTTCCGAGTGAGAAAGGGTCTCTCTTTTTATTCTTTTTCCCTCTTCTTCTCGCTTTCGCGCTCTTGTACCGAACATAAAACGTTTATTTATACGTCCAGCACAATGTTCTCCTCACTCTTTGCAACAAACACACGCTTGCTCTCGCTCTTTTCACAATTCTCATCCTATAAAATCTATTTATTGCCCCATTTCACTCGAGTTATTGATACGGGAAATCAATAGCATCGACTTTGTGACATTGCAAAATTAATTTTACATTTGTTTTCATAACCAAACTTCTGTACTTTGTTTAACCTCCCTCACGCTGCAAGTTTTTTTTCACACTTTTTGAGGGTTAACTAAATTATCTTATTGAAATATTTATCCAAATTTTTTTTCCGCATACAATATACATTCTCTTTAAGGTAGATCAGGTTCAATCACCCTATTTATATGTACAAGAATTTATGAGCAATAAAAAAGTAAGACTTGATAATATTTTGTTGGAACATATATTGTTTCTATATAAAAAAATTGTATGATATTGAAAATCGTTTCATTAAATCTACTACAAGTTTATTATATATGTTGATTGACATAATATCTTGGAGTTCTATATTTAACCAATATTGCCTTAAAATTTTATGTGAATTTTAAATATCGCCTTTACATAGAACTTGTGTAAAAATGATTATTTTTTCTTTCCTTAAAATACTAAAATCTTTTATAAAAACGCTCGAATTTTTTCTTCAAAGAGCCACATTTTTTAAACAGTTTCTCTTCTGGATTCGCGATATCTTCAAGAGTGTCGATAAAGCTTCAAGACAAATACAAAATTGAAACGAGCGAAATCGGATTACGTGTAAGATAAATTCACTCGAAGCGATTCGCTCGTTGTTCGCGTTTATTCTCAAGTGAATCGTATTTTATCTACTTGTCCGGTTGACGTAGCGAACGAGACAGCGTGTGTGCTTTATTAGGAGCGTCCACTCGCCAGATTTGTCCATTATGCAATGAAATCTAGTTATCTGGCCAATGGATCCGCATCCTCTCTTTTCCTCTCGTTACGACGATGCCTGATGGGTGAGGAGCGCGCGCGGGCGCACCGTAATGCGAAGATTGCGTAGGCCGGTTGTACCGGTGTACGCATTCGCTCGTGGACTACCGCAAGAGAGGATATCTATTTACCGATAACGGAAGAATAAGGACGCCGGTACATAGACACCATTTATCAAAATGATCGCGATCATGCCACTTTTATTTAAACTTTTAACACGCCAAGCTCCATGCGCGTATACATATATCTACTTTATATACATACACCGAGAAAAAAGATTGGTTGTAATACATCAAAGTTGACGTGTATTTCAATCATTCAGCACTATAGTATACTCAAAATAATTGGTTATCAATTTTTGTGGGTGGATAATAAAATTATATTCGGTTCAATCAAATATTTAAAAACTCGAAACAAAAGAAATTTAATTTTCTTGAGTCTGCCATTCGTAGATTTAACCGCCTGTGCATGATTGTCGATTTAGTTGATTGCAATCGGAGCAATCTGAAAAGAGCTTACAACACTTTTTATATATACGCATATAAGAATTACATGACTTTCAAAGCTGTTTGTTATATGACGTGATAACTATACCGATTATTACAAAACTATTTATTGTATATTTTTTCGATTCTACATTTTATCGTTTAATTCACAATAAAACTATACATAACATTAGATCTTGACTACAAAATCTATATAGAGGTCCACAAGAAAAAAAAATGTTTATGGTTGAAAGAAAATCTGTACAGAGTTGCCATTTTTTATAGCAACAGTAGACTTGATCGAACTGAACTTTTTTTCTAAGTATATGTGTATACAATGTGTACATATAGGGATATCCTAATGTACATGTGGAACGAGCTTGAAAATGATGTATATGATGAGTGCAAGAGTTTATTCGCGCCGTACCTATACTCGTCTGTCTGTCACGAGGCTCGTTCTTTCCTCTCGTTTCTCTCTCTCTCTCTTTTGACTAACTATGTCCACTTAACGCTAATAATTATTTTCATTGGGGTGCTCCATCCCGTGCCAAGTTATATAGACGAGTGATTCTCTGTTCGCAACGTGTTATGCGTGTGCTATTGGTGTTGTACGTTTAGAGTTCCTCTTGCCAACTCGACGCTGTCCATGACGACGACGTCGACGACGACGACGACGACGATGATGATGATGATGACGATGATGATGTTGCTCGTAGCGCTCGTACGTACTCGGCTCCCGTTCCCCCAAGCACCACAACCACTTCGACTTCCTGCGCACGAACGGATATAAAAATAGAGCGAGAACACCCGGGAGTCATAACCGTGCCTTTAAAAGCATCAAGCCCTTTAAATCTTTCGATCTACACCAACACCACACTCGCCAAGCACGAACTATTCGATAGATTAATCTAAATTATCACCGTCGAACGGATTTTATCAGTATCGAGGAAAAGGCCTTGATTTCTCGCTTTTACCATTGCGATCGATCGACGAACCGAACTCTTTTTTATTTGTCAATAATATTCATCTTTTATTCTTTTTTTTATATGCTCTCCAGATCTATAATTCTTTTACTATTTATTATTTGATGCGATATTCAAAGTGTTTGTTTCTTATACTTATAATAATTTAAAAAAAAGAGCGTGAAAAATTCTTAATAAATATGAAAATAAAAGATAAATTAATAACAAATTTTATTATTTTTCACAAATAATTCAGCATTATAATTTAATAATTTCATAATCACAAAAAAAATAGCAAAGTATTGCGGATTGAACAAAAATTCCAAATTTTCACCGCACTAAAAAAGAAAACAAAAAATAATATCATGATGTAATAATTTATTACGTTATGTTGAAAATAATTTAATAAGTGTCTACACCCGTATCGAAACTCAATGAATTCTATCTTTTTTTCTCGTTCGACCATAATTTGGCAACTGAAGGAGGGTGGTCGGTAATACTCCGAGGGAAGTAGACTTTTCACGTAGCGCGTTTCTCGATAAATCTTGCGGAAAGAGAGAAAGCAAGGTAGTAAATTGTTTAGACCTGTCGTCATGCTTTTTTGTCATTGCGTGTGTGGATTAAAGCTTGCATGGGCTATTCTATTCAAAATGCAACGATGTAATAAAAATAGAAATGCATAAAAATTAGTGAAAAACAATCCTTTACATAAAAAATACATCCAACTACAAGAATTTATATATCGATTGAATTTTTTCCAACCTTAATTTTTTATTCATTTGTCTTATATATTTTATTTTTTGTGATTTTTTTAACTGCCGTAAGAAAAAAATTAAATAATATAATTATATCGTTATACGGATAAATTTTAAAACTTTACCGATAAATCATGGGCCAAAGAGATTTTTTTCGAGAAAATTTTACTCAGGCTACCCCATACACGTCTTTTATGTAGAAGATTTCCCCCTGTCCCGGTTTTCAGGACTTTCCGAGGATGAACTGGAGGCGCGTGATTGCGTAGGAGGTGGGGAGCGAAATTAAATAGCAACAAAACAATAAAAGCCAATTGTTTCTAAGTTTTATGACGCTTGCGGTCCACTCTTCTTCCTCCGCCCTTTTCGCGCCAACCCTCCATCGTTTGTCTCGCGAGCATGCTTTCCGAGAGAAAGAAAGAGAGAGAGAGAGAGAGAGAGTAAGTATATGGAAGAGACTCTGACGAGATATAGGTGGAGTGAGAATATATGGATCTCCGAGCAGAGAGCTCTCGGCTGTGGTTTATTGCCGTACAAGCGTATATACCGCGCGTTTCGTCGATCCTCGTACACTTTCACCTTGGACCAACACCCCTGTACGATTCTCTTCCCTCTCGTTGTTTTTCCGTCTTCCAATCTTTCCTTTCCCCGCCACCCTTATTCTCTCTCTCTCTCTCTCTCTCTCTTTGCGTGACTCTTTTGCTCATGGTCACTTGATTCAAGGGGTGCGATTTTCCACGAGTTTGTGTATATGACGCGTTTTATACCAACACACCCAAACTGCACTCACTCATTGTCGTCCTGTCTACATGGGTAACTGTACGCCGTTTTCCTCAACCCTCGCCCTCGCCTTTTAATTGTCTTCCTCCCAGTTTTCAACACACTTTTATAACAGTCATTCACTTTTGTCTTTCCGATGCACTCTCTTTCAGTTCACGGAGATAATGTTGGACACAATGTTACTATTTTTTATCGTATTGTGGTAACAATTCGGAAATTACAGGTTTTTTTTCGTACAAAATAATGGGACTGTACCTTAAAATATGAATTACTTAAAAAGTGATATATCTTTGGATGAATGATGTATAATGAGAAACAATGAGGATCTTTTATAAAAATATTTCAAGTGCATATTTTATAAAATATGATAATTTCATAAATCTTTGGTATTTTGTTCTTAAGCATATGAACAAATTTTGTTCCAAATGTGTTTAATGAATATGAGAATGCGTATATTTAAATTTTTTTTTCATACATTCATAATAGTGTTCATTTTGTATAGACCGTAATTTCAAAACGATTTACTAAGATATTTTAATTTAATTGTTTAAAAAATAAAAATTGTTTGAATTTTAGTTGAAATATGCTCAAGTTGCCAAATGATAATCAAACTAAACTCAAAAAATTAGCAACGTTTTGGCAAAATAAGCCAGAATCTGGTTTTTACACATTCAACGTCAAGAATTTACTTTTTGCTGGAATTGTTTGTCCCTTACATCCTTAATTTAAAAAATTTGAAAAATAATTTTTTTCTTACAATCAAGAGTAGGAATAGAAACTTTGAGGTGCTTTTGGTGGTAGCAAAAGATATGAGAAAAGAGCAATAAGATTGAGTACGCGAACTCGCGTGTAGATGACAATGAGAGAGGGCTTACAATCTCAGCTTTTTCTACGGGGCAACGCGCCGTATATTGCGGCCACATTTTTATTTTGACACTAATAGCCCCCGAGATCGAGCGAGAGCCTTTCGATGTGGTATCGGGTCTCGCGCACAGGACTTAAGTCCGTTCGATCTCGCTAATCCTGTGCCGATATTGCCCGTATAAATCCTCGAAATCCGCAAGAAATCATATACCTTATCCTTGTATTAAAATATTATATTTATAAACATATAAAAAAAGCATTATTAATTAAATATATAATTTCAGCAAAGTCGAAAAACGAAATGAAAAAAAAAAACGTTTATTCGATAAAATTGTATTTATATTTCTAAAACGTATAAATATTAATTACAAAATTAATAGATGATTTTTTATCTATTTTTCAGGTATGTACCGTCTTCTTCGAGGATTTTCGATGATTGTCTGAAAATTTCGAGAACGAGACTGCGATTTGGAGATATACAGGCCAGTAAGAAAGGTTTACGTGACGATAATAATAGAAAATATGTGACGAGCGATATTGAAAGATATAAAACGTTTTGCTGCGCGCACATTTATCTGTCGGTCATTGTTGCTTTTACTGTATCGTATAAAGTACGTTTTATATTAGAGGCGTACGTGGATGTACGGAAGGTCCAGAACAATGGGAATAGTGGGACAGGGTAAAAGAGGATTCCCCTCTCGTTTTCTCTCGTCGTCCAATCATCTAAATTATTCCATAAGACTGCTCGGGTTCGTGGAACAGAAATCGTCGCATAACAAGCGTTTCGCCTCGGCCGTGGATTCCTGAGGACTCGGGAAACGGAAAACGAGATGAAACGCTCGGGGAAAGGGAGAGAGAGAGAGAGAGGAAGCTTTACTGCTTCATAACCGAGGAGTGTTCGTATGTGCGCGCGGACAATCGCTCCCGTTATGATTTCGGATGCTATTTTGACTGCTCCCATCACCCTGGGTGGCCTTTTCGTTAAGCTAATACCAGAACCAGAAATATATGCTATCTCATAAACCTCCGGACCCTATCCACGCGAGAAACACTCGGATTGCACACTCCTAAATATTGTTTCTATCGAAATCACGAAATTATACACAAAGACACTCCAAGTTTCAGCAATTTACTCTACAGGAACGACAACACTATAATTACACGCTTTTCAAACGTTTTTCTGCATTTAGTCACTTTTATTTATCTATACACGAAGAGATTATTTTTATACGAAAAATTTCTATTTTTTTGTAGTATCGAGGTATAAAACTTTGGAAAAATTTTTGATCATTTTTCCCATCATTTGTCCCATCGCGACAATTTTGATTAAAAAATTATAAAAATTACTATACTTTCTATAGAAAAATTCTCTAATTTTTTCTCGTATAAAGTTTTCTTCGTGAACTCGAAATTATTGAAATTCATTTAGTCTTTATGGCTTACATTAATGAAAAATGAAATCTTCACTAAGGTTTATCGTCAGTCACATTTGAAAAACTTGTACTACCCCTTGCGTGATTTCAATTCGCTCTCTAATAAGTATCCCGAGTCCATGAGTCACGGCAACATATTTTATTGAAAAAGAGAAGAAAAGGCGTGGTAGTGAGTTATAGCTCGAATCTTCCTGGAGAGGTATAATGCGAAATAGTGGCTATGGTGACACGCCTCGGTCATAAAGCGACGAGCCATGATTTTTCTCTCGCACTCCTACATCGGGTGAGCATTAAATCCATACACTCGTCGACACTTTTGTTTTTATTTCTTTCCAATTTTCAGCTTATATATCGACATAGTTATTACTTTCTATCCCCGTTGCCTTGCTGAACAAAATAAAAAATAATTTAAAAAATGAAAACAATTAGTTCGAAGATGTACGGAATATAGAAATCCATCCAAGGTACGATTATTTTGTTGCTCCTTCGAGTTCAAGGCTGCGGGGAGGCTCGAGCTCGAGAGACAACGATCAAGATCGCGCGAGAGACCTTTCCTCATCCCTGCTCTCTCTCTCTCTCTCTCTCTCTCTCGTATTTCTTCCTTCTTGCTCCAGTCCCGATTACGGATTTATATTTTTCAGTTCGCTGGCTCGATTCTCGATTCACGAAGAGGGGCAATCGAGCGGAAGATCTCGCGGCGAGCACAAGAGAGCGCAGAGACGAATATAAAAATGAGAAGAGAAAAAAAAAGTAGAAGGAAAATAATAAAAACAAAAGAGAGTTCCGCGCGGCACTTTATTATGTTTATGGGAGTGTGTGCGCATACGTACGCGAATGGACGATGGATCTTGGACCGCGGTGTAGCGTAACCCTCCTCGACAGAGACATTTCTTTCCTTTTTTTTCCTAGGGCTTCCTTATAAACTAATTTTCTGCCGCTCGCGCGCCCGAAAGATCCCGAATACACGAGATCGCTCGTCGGTCCTCCTCTCGCCCTTTTCCCATCCCCTGATGATGCTCGTCGTCGTTTCTTTCCCTCTCGCCGAAACTCCCGGAAAGCTCGCGATTATTCCCGTGCAAAACAATCGAATTCTCTCTTTCCATTTACCTATCCGTTTGTATCAACATTTACATTTATATTTGAATAATGGGAAAATAAAAAGGCCGAGAGAGAGAGAGAGTGAACGCGGGGAACGAAATTTCGCGTGCGTTTAAATGCAGAAAGGAGCGAAACCCGGCTTTCTGACTTTTCCGAGTGCTATCCTCATGACGAGAGATATCTATAGCTCGGACATTATATGAAAAAAGACGAGAGTAGCTCGCTGTACACGGTTTCGCACGAGACTCTCTCGGCTCCTCGCTAGAGCCCTCCATTACATTTTTAAGCGTTCGTTTTCGAGCCCGCAGGCTTTTTTCTCCGTTCAGCTACCCCTGGAGAAATTCAACGGGAGATGAGAGAGAGAGAGAGAGAAAGAAATGGGAAAATGCGCGGGACGAGAATACGAGAACGCGAGGAGAATAATATCGCGGAAGAGAGACCAAAAACTGCGAGTCGACGCGCTGATGGTTTTTCTTTGTCATATTTTTTTTCTCTCTCTCTCTCTCTGTCTCTTATTCTCTTCTTCGCCGCCAAGTCGATATAATGGGGCTTGTATTAACATTTAGATAAAGCTTATGTTAATATAATTTCTTCTGCTTCTACATCCCGAATGTCCCGCGGGCGATCCTCGACGCGTATGCGCGCAGACGCGAAATCCACCGGGAATTACTTCAAGATTCTTGTTATCGTTACAACGAAAAGTTCAAGATAATAATGCGATATCGTAAAAATTGTCTCACTGCGAATCGTCCGGGGATAAAAGTTTCCGTATGCCGGCACAGTATACACTCGGAGAAAAAAAATTTAGTGGACCTTTTACTATATATATAAAAAGATACAATATTAAAAAACAAAAAAGAAAATGAATGCATTTCAGATTATTGGAATAGAATTTATTTTTAGAAAAAAATATTTTTCAACCCCGATATCCAATTTACTTTTTTATCGCTGAAGAGAAAAAAAATATGAGAAATTATTTGTTTGTAAATTAGGTACAGAAATAAACGAGAGTTATCTTGAGACAGCTGTCTCTCTTCAGTAATCCTCTGGTTGGAGAGTGTTTTTAAAATTGTCACTTCATAACCGAGTTGTCCGAATCTCGGACTGGTTGGATGAAGAATTAACAAGTTGGATGCTCGACACGGCACGAAAAGTTTATTCCACTGGAATGCGATCTCGGATTCGAGTTCCAAGTATGTCAAAGTAGTACACACGATAATATGGTGTGTTCATTGGTGACGGTTTAACTCTCACTCGGGTCCGAGGATCATCGATGTGTTTCACACCCTTCGTGGTGGGCATTCGGGACGGATCAGCAGCTCGATTCGTCATCCCGACGATGACAGCGTCACATCTCTCTCCCTCTCTATAGCATTTTTTTTCGCTTCTCACTCTCGTTTTCTCAGCTTGTCTCTCTTTATCGATGTATCTATCGAATCGATCTTTACACTCGCGGCGTCGAGCGTCTGAGTCGCTGCGACTCAACTTGAAAGATTCCTTTTCGCACCTTGGACCTCGATCGCCCATTGCGACGACTCCGAATCTCATCGGACGTGCGAATCTCATTTCATTCGAGGAAATAAAGGACAAAACTATTCGGACCCTTTTTTCATCCTTCAAACGCGCGACATCGAACTAAGTCCAAAACGAGTAGAAGAATTCTTAAACAATTAGTTTTTGACTCATATATTATTCTCAAATTTTTCATTATTCTTTTTAAATTTTTATATACAAATGAAATCTCGAAGAGCTTGGATGAGGAATAGTAATTTTTGATTATTTATTGCTGAATATCGTTGCACAGCAGCAGATATAAAAATATAATTGTAAAATATGATCGATTATTATTGTTTATCCGAGATAAAGAAAAACGACGGATGAGTGGATTGGCGATGAGGGGTTGGCGCAATAATGGACGGGAGTCCTTTATCTTAATGCCAAAATCAAATCAGCTCGTACGGAATTAGAGATGGCATTATGGGATGATTCCGAGAGGTTGGGTTTGACTGGTATCGGCGCATATGCAACTGCGATAGGTCAGATGAGTTGGCACTCGAATTCGGGAGGCTCTCGCCGAGCGTTTCTGCATCGGGAGCTTCTCGGACTATCGGAGCCTCTCTCTCTCTCTCTCACTCTGGTTGTTTCTCATCACAATAAGCATGGAGGAGGGCGAGAACAATGCAACGATGGGGAAACACGAGAACGCGCCCGCATATCGGATGATATTACCGGGACCCTCTTTCCTGTACAATCAGCCCTGTCGTGCTTGTGCGCCTCGCGCTCACATTCGTACGCGCGTACCCGCTTACACGTGCGCCCCAAATCGAAATATATATCTATATCTCCCGGCGTGTTTTCCTCCGCATTACACAACACGCCAAGTCCGCCGTGTTATTCCGTACTTGCAAGCTCCGGAATGCATATATCGAGTTTCATAATATTGTACACACACGGGGGGAAAGCCGGCGATGACAGCCGAGTTCGCGTGCTCCGCTCATCTCTCTGCGCGCTTCTGCTCCTCTCTCTTTCTCAATTTTATACACAATCTCCGCGGCCACTCTCGCATCCGTACCGATGCCCCGTGCTCTTCATCATATTGTGCTATTCCCCCCTCTCTCATATCGTCCCGAGTTTCGCCATCCGAAATTCTGCGCATTTCCAAGTACACCCACGCGCCCGGCTCTCGCCTCTCGTCCCTCCCCACTTCTGCTCCCTTTTCGATTATCCGATTCATTGTTTCTCTCCTCGTTACCATTGTTCGTTGCTCGACCATTATTTTTCTATCGCTGCCGATCGATCCTCCTGTCCTGCCAGATCCATGGAATTTCACGCTTTTCCTGAATTACCTCCTGACACGGTTATTTTTTTAATTTTATTTTTATACGAATATAGCGTTTGGCATATGAAGAGTTTTCGGCAAAAATTTAAATTAAAAAAGGTAGTTTTTTCCGTGGAAAAAAAAACATTTTTTCTTGCAGAAATATACTTATGTTTTATTATAATAAACTATATAATTAATAAAAAAATTAACTTTTATAGATATAATATTCATGTTTCTACTCCTAAATATATTTTTTTCAATTTTTTTCTTAAGGGTGTTGAATAATAATAAGGGTGATGACACTCTTCTTTTACGCCGTACATAAAGATCAGTGCAAAATTTTACTTAAATTAGGAAGCTCGTTACTGAGATATTTATTATATTTACAAAATTGCAACTTCAAACACGAGCTCTTATGAAAAGGTGCAAAAAAGCCACATTTAACAATTAATATCTTAATGATGAACTTTCTAATCGTCGTGAAACTTTTACACAAACTTCTAGAGATGTTACTTAATGTTATATAAAATTTACAAAAAATTTCGATTTTGAACACAACATCCTGAATATAAATTTATAGAATTTTTTACAATGACTCTCCACGAAAAAATTCCTGTAACATTTTTCTACACCATGAGAAGAAAATTTTGATTAAATGAAAATTTATTCTAATATAAAAATTAATGATATTCTAATAATTTTTTTTGTAAAAGTTGATTTTCACTATATGAAATCCACACTCACGAACAAAGAGCCACTCGATCGAGCCACAATATGCATAGCATGCAGGTCTATCAATAATATTTCCGGAACGAACATGTGTGCTTCTTGAAATTGCGAACGGTTAATTGCTCGTTTCTCGCGATACGAGAGACTAACTCTTAAATATGATTTCCTGTCCAAAGCGAGGAAGACTCTGGTCGAAGAAAAAAAATTGGTGTTGGGGGGGGGGATCTCGACAACTCGTCCCGCTCAATGCGGAATAATGCTCTGTCTGCGTGTGCGACGGGCAATTCATCAGAAAACAAAAAAATAGGAGAGCGTACGAAGCGAGGAGCTCTGATTGCGGCCTCAAACGAGAATTAACTCGTGCACTTGGTTAACTGGTCTTTTCGTGTGTGTTTTGCCTCCCCTGATTTCGCATTCAACGAATCAATCAGATGCCTCGCTCGTGGAAAAAAAGTTTGGCGAAAAAAGCCGCCTTTTCCGAGCGTGCCCCGGCAAATGATGAGGATGATGAAGACACGTCCGTTATCATCTGCCTCAGACGCGTTTGCCTTCAACTTGTTGAGCTTCTCGCGATTGACCCTGCCTATACGCACACCTCGCTCGGCAAGTGTCTCTCCATGATTTACGACTCGTGAGAAACGAGCAGCCGATAAATGTACCAACGTTAGAAAAGAAAACATTTTTTTGTTTCTATCTGCAGTATATGTGTTCAAATGCAGCAGATTGCTGTTTTACATTTTATACACAAGTGCATGCGCGCTACACAAAGTTATTAATTTTATAAATATGATACATGAAATATAAATTGAGAAAAATATGTTGATTTAATAAAATTTCGATATTAATATATGAATAGAATTTTATACATTCTCATAGTAAAGCATATTTGGCGTAAATAGTCGGATTAACTGTAACTACATTGAGATAAAAGTATGGTATATCTTATTACTATACAAAAGTGACAACTTCACTCATTATTATAAATCTAAATTTATTTTATTTGAATTCTGTTATAAATTATTTCGTATTATTGAAATTAAGTATTAATTATAAAATAATTAGTATAGTTGTTGCACTTTATGGTAAAATCTACTATAGTAATTTCTCTCAGAGTATTGACTAAAATATCAAGATAAAATTGAAAAAAGATTTATTTTATTCTATCACATTATATTATACAACGGAAATAATCTTAATGATTTTCTAACAATCATATAATTTTCACTGTGTAGCAGGAAAATATGGGAAAAGAGAAATTATAGCATATACTGTAATAAAATAAAAGAATCTTTAAAACTTTCACAAAATGTTCTACCTAAAAATAGCCTATAGACACTTGGAATGTGCGAATTATTTTCCGGATCACCATTCTTGATAAATGAATTTGAATGAATTTATTCATAAGAAATAAGAGATTGTGTGTGAAGAGTGAAATATGAAAATATTGGATAGAGTACGCAAGGGAATATAACGGGTGATCGGTCTATACATACGCGTGGACATTGTCGGTTTGCGGTTGACCCGTTGGTCGACGGGTTCGCGGCGGCGATACCTCTGCGGTCGAGAGACCATGCCGACCGTTCATACACGAATACAAGCGACCTGGTTACACCGCAAATCCTCACCCGACAAACAATAATACATGAAGCAAACGCTGCGTGATCGGCAACGTTTGGTCGCGCGGCACGATCGGCTTCTCCCTCTCCACATCCTTGCCAAGAAGCCTCGGGCTTAATCCCGCTACACAAATTTGTAACCCCGTGCGTTTAACGACATTTTACAAATTCCAGTAGCCCTCTCGCGCTCTCGCTAAACACCGCTGTCAACATTCTTCGGCATTTGTTTGTCACGACGATTACGAGTTCAACCGAAATCGCTTCCAGCTTATTATATCATTATTTCTATTAAATATTACCATTATTAACGAATTTCAGCGTCGAGTTACCAATGTACTTATATAAAGATATGTTGTTTTCGAAAATGAAAATGATGGAAAATTTTTGCAAATTATTTTACATAATACTATAAGTACCATCTTCTCATTGAGATATTGATTTTTAAAAATATGGCTATTTTTTGTACCTTCCTATAAGAGCACGTGTTTGTAGTTGCCATTTTGCATAATAAATATCTTAGCAACGGGCTTCCTAATTTAAATGCAATTTTGCTGTGATCTTTGTATGGTGTTAAAGAAGCTTCATCATCTAATTTCTCAAAAAAATTTCATCAATTTTTTTGTACAATCACATAAAGAGTAGACCTGTCATTGGATGATCTTATATATAGATCTCAAACATGTTTTTCTTCAGTTTTATTAACAAATTCTTTTTTCTTTTCTTAATAAGTTTATAATAATAATTTTTAATAAGCTTAATAAGTTTTCTTCATAATTTTTTAAATACATTTTTATTCTCAAACGACTTTGTATGGGAGAAAAGCGTTATCAAACTTTTGATATTTCGCTCTACGGATTCAACACCCTTAATAAATCATTTGCATGTATAGTGATTCGGGTATTTGGCATTCTCACATACATATGTAACAATAAAATTTATTTAATTTTTTATGTACTTTACTAACTCTTTATGATTTTTAATGAAATTCATATTTTATTATTTAAATTAAAAAAAAATTTCTAAGTAATATTTAATATTAAAAGAAATATATATATATATGGTTTGAGTTCGCGATATGTGCTCCACACCGTCAAAATGAATTTTATAATTTCTCTTTTCATGCCGCAACGCGTCTATGTCAGTCGCGCAGCTACATTCGGCCCGATGTAAATGAGAAACGTGCAATTTTAAGCAGGTATGAGAGAATTCGTCGTCCTCTGTGTTTATTGATGAGAGATACGAGCCGCGAGATAGGAAATCGTTCTCGTATCGTTTCACAATCGTTTTCGTGAAATTTCGAGGCCATTACTCTCGCGACTGGAAGCTAGCAATTCCGACTGTCTCCCGGTCCCGTTTCACTTTTCTTTCTCCCTTTTTTTTGTCTCTCCCAGGAGGCGATCGGCAGAATTTGCGTTTGTTATTCCCACTGGACTTTTATCGAGGAAAAGAGAGGAGAGAGAAAAAGGGGAAAAAGAGAGAAGAAATTGTGCATCAGACCGAAGAATATAAACGATGCGTTGTGCGAAATCGCGCGCGATGAGAACGCAGCGAAGAGAACGCGAGAAGCAGGTGCAACGGAATAATTACCACAGAGAGCGTTTGATATTTAATTACAATTTAGCGAATAAGAGAGGGAGGATTCCTTGCACGGTTTTTCCTCGTCGTCGTCGTCGTCGTCGTCGTCGTGGTTCTCTTATTTCTCTCGTTGATGTCGTTATATTTTTTTTCTTGTTCGAAGCCCTCCGCTGTAGAGCTCCGAACGTCCTACGGGCGCTCCGCGCACTTTTGTGTACGCGAGACAAGCCTCTTTTGGCTCTCTTTGAAACGAAATAATTCCCTAATTATTTCTCTCACGGCCAAGACCGGCCGGGACGTACGGAATGAGGCTGCTTCTTTGATTTATAGCCTTCTACTTAATTGCCTTATTAATTATGTCGTTTAACGTGACAGTCGGAGTTGTATACGATTTTTTGGCAGAGAGTAACCGCAGGAGAAATATACTTATTATTGAATATACCCCAATAATCATTACATCAAAATTATAACATTTTCAACTGCTTTTTAAAAATCACAACATCAATATTATTTACTTAAATACTCTAATTGAACTTTTAGAGATTGAATTTTTATTTAACGTATTATTATTACGATAAAATAATCCGTTTTTAAATTTAATAATACTATCCAATATTTTTCGTCTATTTAAATTGAACAATTTTTTTTTATTTTTTTTTTCAGTATAACATTTTAATTAATTTCTGAGTAATTTTAGTACCATTTTTTTCGACTGATCTGTAAATTCGTGAGCTCGAAAATATATATATCAATGGAACGCTTTTATCTCATTGTTGACTCTGTACAATCATTGTGTAATTTGTACACACACATATCTGCATATTATTAAAATCTCCATACTTGTTGAATTGTTACAATATTATGTTACGGCCGTTATGAGTTTCATTAAATTTCATTAAATTGATGGATACTTGAATGTAACTCGGAAACAGATTTTGTTGCTTAATTAGCTTTCATTATTTTATTCCGTTGAAGTCGAATTAATTAAATCGAGAGGATATCCGGGAAAAAAGTGATAGTCCATTCGTGAATTTTATTGACGAAAACGAGATGTGAATTCTGGCGTGCATGGAGTATTTTTTCGTTTTAATGACTTAATAAAGCGACCAAATATAATATTCTTTTCTGCTGCTACCTCATCGTCCTTTTTGTCACTTTTATTTCTCCCTGGGCAAATATTTTTTCGAACGTATGTAGAAAAAGTACAAGGGTCAGTCTCATAAGTCGTCTCGAGTTTATGTTTTACGTTTTGCCACGCTTTTTTCCTTTTTTTGAGCTGTCGAGAGAAAAGAGGAGCGAAGAGAGAAAGAGAGAGATGGTCCTTTTATTATTTCAATCCGACACTCGAACATCGCGTTCCCGCAGCTCGTAAAAGCGTGTCATACACGTATGTCCGAGATAAAAAAGAGTGAAGAAGAGAGGGAGGGAGAAAAAGAGGGTCGAGTCTCGTGCGCTCCTGAGCTATGCCTCCGGACCACACGAATCTCTTCTCGCTGCAGGTAGTCGCGCATTGTACGCTCTCGGCGCCCGCTTTATTATTTATTTCAACAGTCGTAAAACGGTGAGCATAGATTTATCGCAAAAATATTGAAATTAGAGAACTCCGGGTGCTCTACAATATTTTTCAAAAATTCTTTACATCGCGTTGCTCTTCTTTTTTTTTTCTCGAACATAAATTTGTCAGATAAGGTAAACGTCCTAATACTCGAACATCTTAGGCTATATACACTGCTCGATTTCGATTATTTAGTATTCAAGGGGATTATGTTGTTAGACAAAAATCTTTAATGAAAATGTGTTCGAGAATTATGAAATAAGATATACTTTATTGTCGATTATTTAAATGATAAATTTAATATTTATATGTTGAATTAAAGAAATTTATGATTATTATTAAAAAAGTTTACAAGAGTTTAGATTAATTATTCAATTAATTATCAAGTATTCAAATGAAATTGTCAAGAACGAGTATAATTTATCTCAAGTACATATAATATGAAATTGCAATTGTAAAAAAAATTTGTCAAATAATCTTTTTTTTTCCAATAATTTTTATATTTTTGAAAACATGATAAAAATGCATTCCTATCATTTGATGAAATCCTTCAAGCAGATTTATATTAAATCTCTTGCGATTCCCTCTATACTTGTCACCTCTTTAGAACCAGTTTTGGTTTCTGATGGTCGGTGGTATTTGTTGGCGGTTTCTCGACTCGTTTCGGTCTCTCCTTGGAGATCCCAGCTTTTGTCTCGGAGGACGTATCAACGTGCGTGCACACTTTTCTTCCTCCCGATGATGATGCGCGTCCCAGGTCTTTTTGCACCCGATACGTGCAATGTGGTCTCGCAAGCTTTTGTTTATTTGATTAATGGTCCCGCAGAAGCATCTCGTCGTTTCGCTCATTGTTCCAAGTGCCTCTCGTAATTGCTTGATTATTTTTGCACAATGAACAATCTTCAAGCATGCACGAAAATTTTCACCATATGACCACACGCACGAACACAAAAAAAAACAGTAATTTTGTACTCGATTATTACTCGATGATTTTTCATCATTGTCATCATTGTTATTAGAAAGAAGCTAAATTTTAATCCGGAATTCAGTTTTATTAAAATTGTAGTCAAATATTTTTAGTATATAGGGATGAGTGTCTTATAGAGCGAGATATATTATCTAGAAGTTTAATTAATAATAACCCGATAGCGAATAAAGTTAATATTTTAAAATTAATAATTTTTATGTTTTATTTAAACTAATAACTAGAAGCTGGATATATTTTTCATTTAACCACTCATTTGAAACTCAATGATTTATTTAGTATAGTATTTCTTGCAATGTTGTGCCATTAAAGGCATTCGATTCGAGTTAAAGGATGAAAACTTAGGCTCTTTATTTTAGAAATAAGAATGAGTAGAGCAAATCAAAGTTTTGTAATGATCAACGTATTCTATAGTTAATATATATATTTCTGAGAAGTATAAGGAAATGTATAGTTAGTAGTATTTGCACGTGTTATACAAAGTCCTTTGCCTTAGAAGGGATAATCTTTCTCTCGCGCTTCCTCGCGTCCCAAATTGGCAGGATTATATACGATTTCTGTGATTGTGCCACGTTCACGAAATTGCCGGGATTACCAGCCCGAGATGCGAGATTCTCGAGAATTCACGAGATTCACGTGTATACTCTTTACGATTTTACGTGTGTCAGGATTGTCAATAAAACATTTAATGAGTAACATCTTTAAACGCACGGTCGTCTTGATATTTAGTGTTCAATTGAGTATTATAAGAAAATATTGTTTAAGACAGAATTTCTTCAAAATTTTCTTAAAATTTATTTAATATCATATTGAAATGAAATTTATTAAAAATTTTACATCTTTATCTGATGAAGTAGAAATCAAAATATTAACTATTAAAAATCGTCCCATTTTTTAACGTCCATAAGACCTCATGATAAAATTTGTAAATTAAAAAAAAATTATATCTCGATTACATATGGTAAAGCCTCTTCAAATTATAATATTTTAACACGATTCTAAAGAATCTCTGTGAAAATTTTAAGGAAATTATATTCCCAAAAATTATGATTTTATCTTTAATTTTTACGTATGGCCAAACTTTTGAATATAATAGTCTGTCACGCGACTCTTAATTCTGAGGTTTGGTTGAAAATTTGCTGAAATCACTATATATATATTTGAACTTTTCACGAGTATGTAAGAATAAATTTAAAGGCAAGTAATGAAAAATATAAATTCCCGATGATTATTTGACTAAATTTATTTAATTTTACTCTATAAAGATTTTTGTTTATTTTATTATTCCATATTACTTATTATAATTTTTACTTTGTTATAAATAAATATATTTTTCTTGCACATGCAAATATATCATTAAAATTTTTCGATATTCTCATTCTCGAGCCATAATTATCATCTGAAAATCTTTATATATTTTTCTTATACGACTCTGTCGTAATCAGAATTTTTTGGCTTCAACAGAGAGGATTTAATAGCGGAAAATTTTCCGAGCCGGCACACTTTTCAATTAATTTTTCTCCTCGGCGGCTTGCGGCCCGAGATACCCGCGGAGCAGCAGCTCGAGTCAGCGATGATCGCGAGCAAAACGCGTGTATATCGCGTGTGGTCATGGATCGGGATTCCACGCGGAGCGAGAATATAAGCGTGTATACACGCGCGCGTTTGTGCGTGTGCGTGTGCGCCGGGAGGTAATAGAGATATGTTTTGCCCACGGCCGAGGGTCCACGAAATTGAAACGAGAAATTCTTTCTCTTTATCGTTTTCCATCCCCCTTTCCTCCAAATTTTTCCGTGTATAATTTTTTTTTATTATTATTTATTTTCCTTCTGAATCCCGTATAGAATGCCTTTTTTATTGAGGGGTGAAAAATATAGTCGGACCGAGTTGGGGAAGATACGAGAAAAAGAGAGAGAATTTTTTTTTGGTATCTCTTTTTTTCTTGCCCTTTTTCAATTTTTTTTTTCTATCCCGAGGTGAAAATATCGCTCGGCGTCCGATAATTCCGCGATTAATCTCCTCAGCGTACACGCGCTTCGTGCGTGAGGCTGCTCTGACCGCAAAGTCTCCATCATCGCCCCGCGCCTGCTGTTTAATCGTGGGAAGTCAAAACGTTCCGTGAGAAAAAAGACAGCGGGTGGCCTCTGTTTGTTATTTCAGTTCATACAAGAACAGATAAGAGAAACAGAAGAAATAAAGAGAGAGAGAGACAGTTGAGTTGATATTTATTTTACGTCGTAGTATTCCGTGAGTTACTTTTAGGCAAAAAATACAGTGCGGTTTAACTACCATTACCAAAACCTTACAACTATAATTAATTTTATCTAATGTTTTATTTTTATTCTCAGAACTTATAAGAGTTTGACTTTATTTTACTTTGTCGCCTAATGGGCAAGTTAATGCTGAATTTATAAGCGTATAATTCCAAGAGTGATACAAATGAGAAAAAGAAAATGATAATAAATATTATTATTAAAGAGCATATAATTTTATAATAATTTTACAAGTATATTATTTAGTTTCAGTATAAAATATTTATTTATTGAATTATAACATAGAAAAGTATAGCAATGTATTAAAATTGATTCTTAGCGCTTATTTATTCATAAAAAAAGGAAAACTTGACAACGCTTTATAGTCGAAAAGGCGATTATTATAATAATTTGCATCTTTTAATCAGGACTGTATGTGAGAAGAGATTTTGAAGAGAATGAAAAAGGCGTTTGCAAAATAAAAATAAAATCATACATTTGTATACACGCCGATGAAATGTTAATTTTGCCCGTGAATTACGGCAAAAAGAGAAGCAAAAAAATAAAATGCGAGATGATAAAAATTCTGCGAGGGAAAAGAGAGAGAGAGAGAGCGAGTTCGGGGGTGGAATAAAAATTAAAATTAGCCCCGTTAGAAATTTCGAGCTTGCGCGAACGGATCCGCGATGTTCACCCCAATGCCCCGGAATATTATGCAAAGCCACAGGCAATAAAAATAACATATTGCGACCGTGGAAGGCATAAGTTTTAATCCAATATTACCAAGATAAGTCCGCGGTACGATGTTCGTGTATTCTTTTGTATACGTATATTAAATGAGAAGAAAAAACGGCGCCCCTTCAGCTCTTTCTCTCTTTATTTCTTCGTTTCTTTCCACGGGGCACATCCGAGAAGAGAGAGCACACGTAAAGATTTCTTTTGTGTAACGCACCCCAGCTTTACATTGCGGTTATTAGAAAATATACTTTTTCCGGGTCTCTCGGCCTCGCTCGCATCGGCGAGGGCGCTCATCGCTCAGCACCGAGGGGAATCCCGAGTTTAATAGCGCGCTATCTCTCTCTCTCTTTTTTACTGTTCGAACTCGTCCGAGAACGTCGAACCCGACGCATCATCTCTTTCTCTCGTCTTATTTTTATCTCTTTTCCTTCGTTTCCCAGCTTTTCCGCAAGACTGGAATCAACGCGCGGCGCGGTGAAACTTTATTCGACGATTTCGCCGGAGAACATATATTTTTCGAAGGAACACGAAAACGAATATTTTTCTTGTTGTGAAATACATCCATTCTTTTTCTTTCTTTCTCTTCGACGCGAATGCTGAGGCAGAAGAAAAATTTTATTCTCATTTTTGAGCAAGAATCGCGCGGTCTCTCATCCGTGAGAAAAATTGAACGGCGCTTGGGTCAATCGCTCTCGGAAAAATATTTAGACTTGGAAAATGTAACAAAATCTCGGTTATATATTCGGATCCCTTCCAATATCACGATCGAGACTTATTCACGCTGGATGCGCGTGTGAAATTGGAACAAATCCAATCGCGGCGTCCGCGGGTCCAAAAGTCGATACGATGCAAAGAGACGAGTGAGAGAGAGAGAGAGAAAGAATTGACGAAAAAAAGAGCAAAGAGAGTCAGAGTCGTAAAAATTTATAATTTGGAAAATATCGTGAAAGGCGAGAGAAATGGAAGTGGAAGAGAGAGAGCAAGAGAAAAAAGAAATTGGGTGGGTTCGGAAAGGAAGTCGTAGGATCTCTACGTGCTGGCAATCGGGTTTATAAAGCGAGAAATCGAAGGGGCTTGAAACGCCGGAGCACATATCTAACCTCTGTACCAGCATTTCCTCCTTCTCCTCTCTCTCTCTCTCTCTCTCTCTCTTTGCCTTTCTCACTCTTTCCTATGAAATGACGATGAATATATATACACCGTGTATAACCAAACCAACGCTCGGAAAGACTTTTGACGAAAATTGAAGTCGTTGTTATGACGGGAATTGCATGCGACGAAGCTTTGCGAGGGGCCGAGGCATGGAATGGCAACGCACGCTCTCTCTCCCTCTCTCTCCTACTCTTTTTCTCCATCACGACACTCGCCCACGACAGAACAACCGAGAGATGATAATTCGACTGTAGAGAACAACCCCTCTGCTTTTTCGAGCACTCTCTCGTTGCAGTGATTCTCAGTCAAAATTATACGTTTCCAAAGAATACGAATATAAATAAACTTTCAAATATACTGTAACTTCATCGCTACATAAAATTAACAATAATCAATTTTAAATATTAAGGTAGTTCCCTTCATAATTAAATCCAATAATAATCTTTTCCAGTTTTTCGAACGTATGACATACTTTGTGAACTTTAAATTAGATTAAACAACAGTTTTTTATTTTAAAAATACAGTGAAGACCTAAATCATGGATATAGTTTTAAAAGAAAAGTTTTTGGAATGAAAATAATTCAACTTTGCATGGAATAAATTTCATTAGCGCACATTATTTATTCGTGTTTTAAAAAAAATGTATTAATGTATACTTTTGATTAAACCGTGTACCTTTTATTTCGTTACATGAAAATCGGTATATTTCATAAATAAAATAAGAATTTAAATGATAAAACGTCACAAATGTTTTTTTTTCCACCTATAGGTAGAGTGGCAGCTACGTTTGCGAAAAATCTAAAAGTAGTTTTTTTATACGGATGAAATAAATAACTCTGGTTCTTCGTGTATTGAGAATTAAATTATATAGTTTAAAACAATATTTTTCGATAAACGAAAAGTAGAATTGAATTTTTCAAAGGGTATAAATGATGAAGCCAAGAATGGAGCAGGATGAATTTTTGTCACAACGTGTATATAATCGATTTATCTCGCAGGTGATCTGTTTTGCTCGCCCGGCTTCGATGCTCGTAATCCCGCATGAAATCTGACACTGCACCGAGAGAGTTGCAACCCTTCGAAGAAAAAATAAAAACGAAAGAAAAAAGAACTGACGCAAGGGTTTTTCGGGCAACACTGGGGGAGAATGGGAGAGAGTTCTGCTCAGTCAAGGATTCGTGAACCGACAGAGATATATATTTATTTTTTATGCCACGCTCCGGGCTCTTCTCAAGATTTCGAGTCGTATACACTTTTTGTCGACGCCCCGGAACGAAGATTTTGTAGCTAAACGAGCCGTGAAAACTTATTCGTTCGAATGAGATATAAAAACTGAATTTCACGCGATTTTAAGGTAGTTCTTAAAATCTTGCTATATACTGTCACATTCAAAAGTTTTTTATCATTTTTTCTCATGTTCGAAGTTATTAATTAAGCTTGCAGCTTGAACATACATATATTGAACATTCAAATAAATATATAGTTGCTGTATAATTATCACCAAAAGAAATTTATTCAAAAATTTTATTCAACATTTTTTTTCGAAAACTAAAAAAAAGATTTTTGATGATATCCAAAAATCTGTGCAAAGTTTTAGAAGGTTTTATTCATAAATTTTCGTATACAATTCTTTCCCTGTATATATACGCGAATTAAGATTTCTATTAATTATATTTTAACAAAGCGGGATTATTGCAAAACGCGTTTCTCTGTTTCTTTCGAGCTTGTGAGAAAGAAATAATTCATATACATATATACGCATTAATTTTATTCTTATTTACATATGCATAAAGTTGTGACCGCTCGTTCTTTCACACCCGACGTCACCTGTTCTCTCGTCGCTCGTGTTTCTCACACTCTCGTTATTTCTTGATGGGAGCGCGGGACGAGGCTTGTATTAATATTTGCGCGGCGCAACTCGGTAGCCAGGATGTCACGAGATAAGAAGGACTTTTCACCTTCCAGATCATAATTCATTAGATAACGCACCGGTCTATCTCGGACAGTGTGCGAGGGAACGCGCGCGTGGTCTCTTGGACAAGCATCTCTTTTGTTTCTTTATTTTAAAAAAAATCTTCCTATATATATTTAAAAAAAAACGATAGAAGAAACTAAACTTTGTGTTTCCTCGCGTTCTTGAAATCGTTATCAGCGGAAACTGTTTTACCAAAAAGAGAGCTACTCTGAGAAAGATAAATCCTCCAGATATTTTTTCATATTTTTTTTTGTTAGCTTTTTTAAAAAAAATTCACGAATTACGTTTTTTAAATATTTAATTTTTAGTTTGTCTAATTATAATTTATGAAATTAATCCAATTAAATAAAGTCAATCCTCTTAAAACTTTTTCGTATTTATAGAATATAGTTTATCATTTTTTTATATTTAATTTTTATGTAAATTTTATTATAAACACGCATATGTAATAAGAGAAGTTTAAACGTTTATCTCATAAAATTTTTGGATATTTATGTTTCTCCGAGCGCGTGAGTCCTTTAAATAAATCAAATTCTTGGGTTGAGCGTCGAAATTGGGAGGCAACCAAACGATTCCGCTGGCAAAACATTTAATCCGGAGTTAACCAGTGCGATTTAAAATTCAAACAAGTGAATATGGGTGCGGGTGCATGCACGTGTGTGAGTGGAACTTTGCGCGTATTCGATATGTTCATTCGCTCAGGCCCGGAGCGATAGATTTGCGGACGCAATGCGCGAAAACAGGGTTGCAACCCTCCCGAGCATTCGCCATCGAGCACACGTGCTCTCTATCTCTATATATCCGAGAGACATACCGAGCTATTGCACCCTACATCCCTTTGGTTCGAGCCATTAATAATATACCCATATTGGACACAATTCACCTTGAAATTAACCGGCAGCCGATTGCTAAGCCCGTGCAAATTGACTTCGAAATTGACAATTTATGCTTCCTCTCGATTGCATCTTCAACCCTATGCACATTAAAAATATCCGCATTAAACTTTTTTTCATAAAATTCCGACACAACGAAACTCCTGCTAATTGCAACAAAGTTCCAGCCAAAGCGGTCTCTTTTACGTTTTTACGAAAGAAAATAAAAACAAAAATCAAAAATTCAACATTATAGCACACCTGTAGCATATTTTATATATATATAAATTATTCTGTTTGCTCATTTATTAGCATATTGTGAGTGCAAGACACTATGCATAGTTTCATTTCGATAAACGAAAAGTTCTGGAGAGAAATCATGTCTGAAATAATGAAAAGAACTGGGGAGATAAATAATTGATATAGGTATAAATATATATATTAATGCGCGGAGTTGTATATAATGGTACGATTAAACATAAATCAGAAGTCTGGCATCGAGCGCGCGGTCGTTCGCCGGAACGCGTGTAGATTCTCGATCCCGATATCGCCTAAGTAGATGAGCACCGGTGTGATTTATAGCGAGTACCTTAATTGTCTTAATTACGCGCTCTCGCTTCCGTGGAAAGCGCGGGTGCTCGATTCAGCTACCAGCATACTGGCTGTTGCATCGCCCGTTTATTTGTAACAAATTCAAACAAAAAAAAGAAACGAATTCATATCTCGAAAAACACTACAAATTTACGCCAGAATGACTTTCCACGTGCAGACAATTTTTTTTATCGAAAAAATGGATCGAGTGTAAAGAGAGGACTCGTTACAAATTTTTTTGCATTCGCTTATCGCTTGATATCGGCACAGACGCACTTTTTTCCTCGACTTTTTTTCGCATTCTTATTTGTGCTCTTCCTCGTACATTTCTTTATTATATGCATCGATGTTGCGCGCCGCTTAACGATCCAAAGAGAATTTTTCTCGACATGAATTATTCACGTGAACGTGGTGGTAGGTCATTATCTCTCGCTGCACAAGCTTTAACTCTCATGCTCGGCGAAACCTTTTTCTATAGATTTCCTCCGTTTTTTTAAAGCCTCGCGCTCGCTGCTCCGGCTCTCTTCTTCTCAGTCTCCCGGCTTTCTGTGTCCCTCGATCCTCGCTATTTAGCACGCGCATTTAATTATTCAAAGCAGGACAGCTCCCGCGGAGCGAGAAAAAATTGTTTTCGTCCAAAACGCCGATACACTGATTTTATAAAACACACATTTTTCAAATGGATTTATTTTTTATTCGCGTTTCCATTGTTTCTCATCGCCATATAATAAACATTTTATTTAAAAACGCATACGGCATACGTATACTTTTTCAACTTTTTTCGTCGTTAGTGATATTTCATTGGACAGAAAATATATCTTTATGACTTTTGCATCATATTTTATTTGACGGACAAATTATTTACCGATATATTTTCTTTGATGAAGATGTCGATAAAGTTTTATCGCGAATCGTGTGTATACGGGATTTATCGTTGCATAAACGTCGAAAAAGAGAAGGATATCGTTTATCGTCCTTGAATCCGCGCTCTCGATCTCTCAACGGCGAGGTATATAATTCGGTGTTCCTGCTCGGATACTCGAAACAGAGAGCACGAGCACGTCGGTGCGTTTCCTCTTTTACCCGACTCGACTATTTATTGGTCGATATCATGATAGAGTCTCGACGATAATTAAGGCGGCAAAGAGGGAGATTCGCGATCCTCGGAAGCAACAGGACTCCGATCGACAACACCTGGCCCGTATATATGAAATCGGACTGTTCCTCACGCAACGTTTTCTCCTCTCTCGCCCTCTTTCCCCGCCTCGATTTGAATCCGCGAAACGAGCTATACGGATGTTACAAACGAGCACACGCCGCTCTCTCCCTTATTTTCTTTTATCTCTCGAATCCCCTTATCGACGAATATCTTCCTCGATCGCGCGGACACTCGTCGCGAATGCACAAGCCAGACGCACTGTAAAAATATTTTTAATTTATTGCTGCATACACATTTTATATACAGAAAATTCATTGAAATTATTCAGTTTTATGAAACATAGTTCAAACGAAAATCATTTAACCCTGAATATTTACTATAATTCCAGGATATACTTTGCAACAAAGTCCTCCCTTTCGCTCAATATTTCTTTACACCTTTTCCCCCTTTTTTATTTGAATCAGCTGTACATTTTTCTCACCTGTCAATTTTTAATTTGGATTTTGGACATTTTTCTACTTATCGTGAAATGCGTCACTTATTATCGAGATCGTAAAATTAAAAATTTGTATATAATCTCAATTGTCATCCACAGTTGATGCTTTTAATTTATATACCAATTACAATATATGGACAAAATTGTCACTTTTATAGTAAGGTTATATAGCCATACTTTTCTTTCGTTTTATGATATTGAAAATCATATACAGTGGACTCTCTCAATAAGAGCCCAAAAGCCCCCAAGGGGAAGAGTTTTTCTCATAAATCGCATACCCCCACCAGGCGCGCGCTCCGCG